>APFE031380194.1:69698-123699 GCA_000404065.3 Pinus taeda | reverse complement strand
ATATAGAGAGAGAGAGAGAGAGAGAGAGAGAGTCTAAATAGAACATTAATGGCTATACAAGTCAATTGTTAATCATTTACAATTCTAGATATTGGCTCATTAAGTCTGTAGCCAAATACTGCAATGTACAACCTTATAGGGTTGTGAAAACTAGAAAACAAATAAAACCCATATTGGATTGGGTTCAATTTATAATTGTGTGCCATGGAAGGGTGGAGAAATATAAGGAACCGACCTGTAAGATCAGAAAATTGGAATTTACTATTGGTTGTACCAAACACACAGATATAATCTAAATGAAATCACCTTCCAATTGAATGCTTAGCTATATCCAATATTATCCAAGTTATAATTAATACCAAACCTTATTACGTAAATGTGAACAAACTAAAATTTATCATATGAAAAGAAAGAGATAGGGAGAGATTCCATGTTACTGAGGATTACTATGTTGCTCCTCCAAAATTGTGCGCACAATGTCCTGGAAGTCAATTCGAATGAGAAAACCCAATTTCTTCAAATCAAAAAAAGAAAAAGAAAAAAAAAAAACCTCATTTAAAGATGAGCATAACTCCATGAATAAAATTAAATGTGAACCGAATCTCACTTGATGGCAATTTCGTCCAACTTTTATAGTAGCCTAAATATGATGCTTTAGTCATTGCCTACAACCATTATAAGGGTTTCATTAGTTATGCCCTCCAAATGCCAAAGAAATTTAGAATATATAGATGTATAGATCAAAGTGCGTTGGGTGTTACCATAGAAAGATTGTGAGCAACCAAATTGGTTTGACATGCTCCCACTGGTTTCGTAGACCAAGCTGTTGATTTTCAAGCATGATAATTGCAAAAGTATACATAAGAATGTGAATACCTTATATATAATTGTTATTAACAAAGACTCTAGCGAAGTAGATAAGAAAACAAAATTACCTGAATGAGTGGAGTGGTTTAAGAAAATTCAGAGTATTACCACCGTCACATGGAAACAATGCAACTATAGAGAAGGCAAACATCCATGAAGTTGACACCAAGAATGACACCTTGGTAGATTGCAAAGTGTCTCTTTGGTTAAATGAAGATAACATATGGAGTTGGATTAGGGTGAAAAGGGTAGGGTAATTTAAGTGAAGTTAACCCTAATTACTCTCCACCCTCTGATCAAGCAGATCAAATCCCCACCAATGAGAATGCACAAGTACCAAATTACATGTGTGATCACATGGGCAAGGGGCATGTGGGTTATGATCATTAGTGCCAATTGTAATATATGGGTCGTGATCAAGTCCCTCAACCCCAGTCATATATTCCCAACACATATGGACATAGTGGGTATGAAGATTTTAAAAGAGTGTGTATATAGATGATTTAACAATTATTCTATACCAAATAATATGGATTCATAAGCTCCTTGCTTATAGAGCTATTGTGTGGAGGAACTTAAAATCCTTATTTAAAAACACAGGTGTGAGTCAAAGTATAAGAGGTTGAATCTTATAAATATAAAGATCTACCCCAAAATACTTAGTATCATAATGGATGATATATCAGTAAAACAACCTATGGGCTATACAAACCATAAGTAGAATTAACAACTAAGCACCAAGAAGAAGGAAATACATAAAAGAGTTAAAATGAAAAAAGGGGGAGACTATTGACTTGAATTGATAGTCAAGGAGGGTTATCCATTTTTGGAAAACACTAAGAAGAAAGTATAGTAAGTTGTTTCCCTTCTACTATTAAAATTTCTTAATTGAAACGAAGTAATAAAATAGAGAGATGTGATTCTAATTAGCTAATTATAGCATAAGGCAAAAAAATTGGTATGGATTTGAGGTATGTTACATAAAAACAATATCACAATAGAAGCCATTGCCAAGCTCTTCTTCGAACGGATGAGGGTACATTTTCAGATCCCACCGACCATCATATTAGATCAGGATAACATGTTCCTAAGTGCATTATGATCAAGCCTCTGGTCATTTTTGGACACCAAACTCACAAAATCAACTGCCTTCCACCCCCATACCTATTGCGAGATAGAGGTTGTCAACAAGATGATCATGCACATTTTTCGCATGTACAACTCCAAACATCCACACACATGGGATGAGTGTCTCCCCTGTGTTCAACACAACTACAACACAACTCTACATGGATCAACTAGCCACAACCCCTTTCAGGTGGGCATGGGATTTCAACCATTAGGTCCCATTGACGTTACACTACCCCTTACAAATACACAGAGAAAATCTACACATGTTCAATTTGAAGTTGATAAAGCTACCAAGTATATTGACCAAATTCAACACATCCACCAACAAGCCCATGATATTTTGCAGAAAGTTAGTACTAAGTATAAACAACGCCATTATCAACACTAGGTGTGATCTAATTTAGAATATTAGTTTGCAGTGCTAAGATCTTCCTCAGATTATAAACATAATGCTTTCATTGTGCTTAAGGATTCATCAATTTCTGCAAGTGAAATGAAGAGTTTTTATGTTAATTTTATGAGCAATTTAACATAAACCAGAAACTGAACAACAACATAAACATGTACATAACATCATCAAAAACACATTACAACAAGCCAATGATAAAGGAGTTCACCCCTCCTGGGCTACGTATCCTTGGTCCAGGTTCCAATGGCTTGGGCCTCTTTATTATGCTCAAAAGTATAAAAATCTGTGTATATAATGCTCAAATGCTTCTGAAACCTGCTCCAATCAGTCCAGAATGATAAACAAATGGTCATCTAGCCTCTTTTTGCAACCAATTTGGTGTAAAATTGAAGAAGTTATGGCTTCTCCTAGTTTCCCACTATTTTTTCCACAAATTGCTCCACATCCGACAGGAACCCACAATTTTGCTCCAGAAATATGTTAATCGAGCAAGAATTTTGCCGCGCACTGGGCCATAATCTGTTGGCACCGACTGCCTATCGCAAATCACATTTAGCGTAAAAAATCGACGGTCTTATGGTCTTGTGAACACAGTGGGTGATGTGCGATTGCGCTGTGGTAGACCCGGCAAGAGTATTAACTAGAACCTAAAGTTGCATCATATTTGGGATCCTTTCGCATTTCACAATCGGCGGATAACCGGGGTTTTTTATATGCAGGACTTTACACTGTTGCGATTTGCGATTGTGAGATCGAATCACAACCTGGTACTTGATGGGGGATAATTCTGTAACGTTGACCCTTCACTAATCTACGATTGCGATCTATCACATCATGCCTCCGACCGATTCTTGAAAGCCTTCCTGCCTGCCTTATCACATCGCAACCCTTCCCTGCTCAGGGGGTGATTTTTAACGCCGACCTACCTGTGATTGCGATTTGCGACATGCAGGGGCCAATGGAATCTTGTGACTTGGCGCCTCCTCATTCACTGAAGGACCTTGCCACATCATCCAATCCTACCATGTGTCAAAGTCAACCTGAACTTTGACTTGCTCTAACTTCTTCATATGAGCTCGGATTTGAGTGTCATTCCTACAGTTGGAATCAGAATGACGAGGTCTTCGATCTGAAGCTAAGTTTATCAAGATTCTAACACTTTGAGTCTTTTTTAGCCTAATTTTGAGCACCTAATGACTCCTCCCCACTAGAAGTCTTTTGGACCCCAAAAGATCACTTTCAATTAACCAACAAGTGAGGGTATAGTTCCCTCACCTTTCCAATCTTGATCCATTGATCACTGAAATGGAACTTGTGATTCTTTTCACGCCTTTCTGTGTACTTGCCTTTAACCTTTTCAAGTTGTTCTTGCACTGTTTGATGTAGCATTTGGAGTCGTTCAATGAACTATTTGGCCTTGTCCATGTTACTATTAGTAGCAACATCCTTCTGGCCAAGATGATACAATACATTATGATGCAAATGGTAAATAAATTCCAATACTTGATTCCTTTGACTCAAGCTTGAATATACATCTTGAAAGTATGTATTTTTCTTAACATAACTTTCATGTAAAACAAAATGATGCTTGAGGAAAGTAGTTATACAAACTATAGGCCTAGAAAGTACATCAACAAACTTGTCACTTATACCTTTCTTTTACCTTTTGATTGAGTGGAATAGTAGAAGAAAACCCATCCAATGGCAATTCCTTTGTCACTGCAACTTAAACACTTTATCATCGAAATTTTTTGAATGAAAAGAAATGGGCTTACCACATTGCAAAAATACTACGCTCATGGCATAGTCACATACAATAACCTGAAAATTTAAATGACTATCTGAAGTCTGGAAAAGCAAGTACTAGAGCTGTACTGATACTTTGTTTTAAAGCATCAAATGCCTCTCGTTGTTTGCCTCCCCAATGGAAGACCTTTTGCACAACTGCCAAAGAATGCAAATGAACTACAATAGAAGAAAAATTAACAAAAATTCTCCTCCAACATTAGGTTGCTCCCAAAAAACTTCTTATCCAAATAACTATCTTGAGCCTCCCTATGTAAATTACAAGCAGAGAAAAAGCGTATGCAGCTTCATATGGATGTATGATCTTTCACCTATGTCTGCAGGAATGGAGTCAATACCACCACAGACTATTACGACATCAATCTTGGAGAGGTCTAACTTCAGCTCACCTTCTACATGTCCCACACAGACTGCCAAAAAGCCTTTGGGAACCTGAACACACTTGGAAGAACCAATTTCATGGCTCAAGTACATAAAAGAAGTTTTATCCAACATATACTTTGACATCTTCACAAACAAATGTTCTTGACATATGACATCAAGTATTTTTTTTGTCATACATGACATGTTCATAATGAAATTTTCTAAAAATGAAAATGTCATCCAAATAGACTGTCATGTCTATAAATAGCATCAACACATCTTTCTTCATATGCGTAAAAGTAGTAGGAGCATGGCAAAGACCGAAAATCATAACAAGTCATTCAAACAAACCTTGTCTGGTTTTGAATGTCATCTTCCAAATATCTCCTTCAAAAACTCTACTTTGATGAAAACCACTTCTTGAATCCAATTCAAGGAAATGCTTACCATTATTCTTGGGTGCTAAAACAAGAGGTGCACCACACGGTAAAGGAGTAGGCCGAATGATCCTTTTATTCAACAATCCCTGGATTTGTGTCTTAATTTCTGTGCTTTCCATCACTGACATCCTGTACATGCCAATGTTAGGAAGAAGACACTTTTGTTGCAATTGTAACTCGGTTGGATTCCCCTCTTGGGAATTAATCCCTTTGATTCCTTAAACATTTCATCAGATTGGTTAACAACATCAACCAAATTAGTTTTCAAATTCAAATTACAACCATCAAACGCTTCATGATCAATATCATTCTCAGGTTTGATCATGAGAAGCACAAAATTGTTGCTCGAATTCACTGGTCTTTTCATTCGCCCTGCATTAACAAGCAAAATATTTGTTTTTTTGTTGTGACCTCTCACAATATATTCTACTCCATTTTTGAAGATGTGATATTTGTTTTCATGTCGATGGAAGATAGTTTTTCTATCATAAAGGTATGGGCTGCCCAAAATAATGCCACAGATATCTAACAACACAACTTCAAGCTCCACTTTATATATGAATTTTGCAGTGATTGTGAATTTCAGTTTACACTTTCTCATAACCTGCAATTGTGCATTGCCACATACCCATCCAAGTGGATACAGTTTATGATGTGGAACAATTTCCAGATTTAAACTCTTGACAATGTTTTCAGAGATAAGATTGCCTTGAGAGCCGCTATCAAACAACGTATCAATCTTGTTATGTTTTAATATCACCCTTATGTGAAACAAATCTATTATCCTCTTTTCGTTTGGAGTTTCATTATGTGAGTTTGAAAAACTAATGTTGGCAATGGATTCCTTTCCTTGAAACCCCATGGCTGTGATTTTTGTTTCATCACCCAATTCGGATCACAAATCCTCTTCTTGATTGATTGCAATTGTCTTTTCTTTTCCTTTGGTTTCGTTTCAGGATGAAGCTTCCAACAGTGAGCTTCATCGTGACCCTCTCTGGAACAATGTTTACAAATTGTTTTCTCTTCTTCCTTTTTAATGGATGCATTTTTATTTCCCTTGAAACCCTTTTATTTCTCTTTACCCTTAAACGAATTTTTACTACCTTCTTCTGGGGAGTTTTTCCCTCTTGCATCAAGATGAGTAGCTTACACACACACATCATCTAGATTACTAGGATTAAACATTAAGATGGTATGCCTAAGGTAACTGTTTAAACCCCCAATGTATTTCAGCAAAGTGTCCTGTGATTACAAATCTACGCCTAACATCAAAGACCTGTTTCTGAATTCTTGGGTGTAATCTTGCACATTTTGACCTTTAAGTTGTCTAAAGTTTTGCTAATTCATGATGGCTTTCTGCATATAAGCTAGGGGGTAGAATTGTCTTTTAATTGCAGCAATGAAATCATTCCAAGAAATAGAGCTCTTACTGTGGTTTTTAATCTCCTCTTGGGTCTTTGATTCCCACCATACAAGTGTTGCACCCTCCATTCTCAAGGAAGCTAACTTAATCTTTATGTCATCCTTTTAAATGTTTTGAATCTTGTTATAGACCTCCAACTGACAAATCCAATTATCAAGCTTCCATGCATTCACTTCACCCTTATACATAGGCAGCTCGAATTAACATCAAGTTTTAAAAAAGGTGATTTACTAGTTCCTTTTGAAGAATGCTGATGAATATGAGTAAGGGTTGTATTAGTGGAAGAGGGTGAAGATGCTTGTGAATAAGAAGATGAAGAAGATGGTGGAGAGGGTGGAGATTTGTCTCCATTCCCATTACATCCTTTTCCATTACATCCTCGTGAAGAGCCTTCTCCTTTGGGAGGTTTGAAACTTTATCCTTGAACCTGTTATTCCTCTCTTCATGGAGGACCTTCACAATCTCTGTCATATCAAAGAAAGCCTTTCTGAAGGTCTTCTCATCTTCTATCATGTTTGTAGGTTCTCCTTCATGAGACATGATCTTTGGAGTCTCAACTAAAACTTGAGGCTGAACTGGTGTTGGATATTGTGGATGCCTTTCTCTCCTTCCCCTTGACCCAACTTTAGGGCTTTCAACCAACTTTCCTTCACCTCTTTTGAGTTTTAACCTTGTAAGCATGACATAAAGCTGCAAACAATTAAATCCTTCTTTCACAAAGAAAAACCTAGTGCTTTGATACCAAATTTGATCTGAGTTACAATATTAGCTTGCAGTGCTAAGATATTCCTCAGATTATAAACAAAATGCTTTCATTGTGCTTAAGGATTCATCAATTTTTGCAAGTGAAATGAAGAGTTTTTATGTTAATTTTATGAGCAATTTAAAATAAACAAGAAACTGAACAACAACATAAACATGTACATAACATCATCAAAACCACATTACAACAAGCACATGATAAAGGAGTTCACCCCTCCTAGGCTATGTCTCCTTGGTCCAGCTTCCAATGGCTTGGGCCTCTCTATTATGCTCAAATTTGTAAGAATATGTGTTTACAATGCTCAAATGCTTCTAAAACCTGCTCCAGTCAGTCCAGAATGATAAAAAAATGTCTATCCAGCTTTTTTTTGCAACCAATTTGGTGTAAAACTGAAGAAGTTATGATTTTTCATAGTTTTCCCACTATTCATTCCACAAATTGCTCCACCTCCAACAGAAACCCACAATTTTGCTCCAAAAATTTGTTAACCGAGCGAGAATTTTACCGTGTGGTAGACATAATCCGTTAAAACCAACTGTCCATCACAAATCGCAATCGGTGTAAAAAACTGATGGTCTTATGGTCTTGTGAACATAGCAAGCGATGTGCGATCACGATGTGGCGAACTCGACAGGAGTATTAACTAGAACCTAAAGTCGCATCGCATCCGAGATCCTTTCGCATTTCGCAATCAGCGGATAACCAAGGTTTTATATATGCGGGACTTTGCACCATTGTGATTTGCAATTGCGAGATAGCATCACAACCCAGTACTTGCCGGGGATTGATTCTTTAACGCCAACCCTTCGTCGATCTATGATTGTGATCTATCACATCGCACCTCTACCCGATTCTTGAAAGCCTTCTTGCCTACCTTATTGCATCGCAACCCTTCCTTGCTTGGGGGCCGATTTTTAACGCCAACCTGCCTGCGATTACGATTTACGACACGCGAGGGCCAATGGCAGCTTGCCACTTGGCACCTCCTCATTCGTTGAAGGACCTTGCCACATCATCTAATCATGTCATGTGTCCAAGTGAAACCTAAACTTTGACTTGCTCTGACTTCTGCATATGAGCTTGGATTTGAGTGTTGTTCACACTGTTGGAATCAAAATCACGAGCTCTTCGATCTGAAGCTAAGTTTACCAAGATTACGACATTTTGATTTATTTTTTTTTTAGCCTAATTTTGAGCACCTGATCAAGGTGCCACACAAGTTTCAAGTGGGAGACAATATTTGGTTGCATCTGTAGAAGTAATGCCTTGCAAGGGCCCATCAGAAGCTTCACCCACTCCATTGTGGACCTTACACCATCACCAAGGATTTGGGTGACAACGGTTTTTAGCTAAGTATCTCCGCATTCCTTGGCATGCACCTAATGTTTAATGTGAATAGTCTTCAACCATACTTTCCACCATTTTTGGACATATCAAAAATCATAGAGAAATTGAAACCATCAGAGCTCAACCTATATTGCATTGAACATGCCACACTGGATCAGATCGTGGACACACATACTAAGAGTACTTGCCCAACTATACCAGGTTGTAAAAGTAGGCCAACTCTTGCACGAAGGCAAGTGGCTCACCGGGGGCCAAGTTCAACAAAAGTTTCCCCATATCATGGAGGCACTCAACACAATGGAGACCATTGCTTCTTAAGGGGGGAGGATTGATCCAGGTGGATAGTAATGGACACCCCCCCATTCCACTGGCTCACAACACAATTTTCCTATTTTGGCAGTTTTCAATTTTTGATAGTTTTTAGGTCCTGAACTTTAAGATCCATTTTGAGGCCCTAAATGACATTTTATGGGGAAATGGACCAAAAATGGTTGCATACTTTGTTGACAATTGGAAAATGTACTCCTTGAATAAACCATTCCAATGGGTTATCGTGCATGCCAAATGGAGATCATATGCCAAAGTTACAACCCTGGGAAGTTGTCATTCTAACTCACCCCATTGGGGGCCATAAGCCTTTGGCACTTCATCTCCTAGGGTTAGGCTTTTGGATGTTTAGGGTTTCTCTTTGCCTCTTCATTATAAAAATGCCTCTGAGCCTCATTGTAACATAGTTCATGAAGGCATGTCACTATCACATATCTTCTCAGAGATAATCTACCATCATTCAAGCTAGTTTGCTTTTGTTCTGCATGTATACAGTTTCAACATTTTCCATTTATTAATTGAAGTCTAGTTTCATTGTATATTTGTGTTTTGGTTATAAATCTATATTTCATTTTGTTCCCTTCATAAATCCAAATCAACCACAAAATAGTTTGTGAGTTACCACATGATCTCATCCATTATCCACATGAATGTTGCTAGAGCATTAGTGAAGCCAAAATGCATGACCAACCACTCAAAAAAGCCTTCTTTATATTTGTAGGTTATCTCTCATACATCAGTTTGTTCATTTGGAACCTAGCAATAGCTTGAATTCAAATCAATCAAAGTTGACACCCTTAAGTTGATCAAGAATATCGTGAATCTGAGGGTTCATGAATTTATTCTTGAAAGTGGTTTTGTTGAGAGCTTTATAATCAATATAGAGTCTCAATGTCCCTTCCTTCTTCTGCACCAACACAATTGGGCTCCTACAAGGTGTGAAGCTCAATTGAATGTGCCCTTTTTGGATGAGCTCATGAATTTGATGTTTTATTTCCTTAATCTCTTGGAGATAAGATATATATATCAGACCACTAGGTAAAGGAGCACTAAGTATCATGTCAATTGAATGGCCAACCTAGAAGTGCAAATGTACCCATATAGGTGAAGCAAAGATATCTCTGTATGCCTCTACAATTTTGTCTAATTTCTTTTATTGTGTAGAGAGGCCCTGTGCTGAGGTTATGGTGGTTGTAGTGACCTTCCTTTCGCCTTCTCATTGAACCATGAAGAGGGAAAACTCTTTTATATGAGAAATTATCTTTTGGAACTATAATTTGAAAATATCAATGAAATTGTAATAGTTGGTACTACCTATAGTACCTTAGAGAGCTAATATCTTAGAGTAATATTGACACTTTGAAGATGAGACTCATAAACAACATGATGTTTCCACGTATAAGGTTGTCCAAAAATAACATCACAAACTTCAAGTGTGGAAACATCACATGGTACCTCATTTTTCAAGGGCTTGATGTTGTAGGACAAACAACATTACTCACTGATGCATATGTCTCATCCTTGGCTCAACCAACCAATGGCATTGTATGGTTGGAAGGTGTGGCATTATCGATAGCTTCAATTTTTTTATAACCTTTTCTAAGACTAGGTCTTCTAGCTTTTGTTGTCAACAATGAAAATTAGTGGGGTCCTCTTCACCCACATCTATGACTAGAAGAGGTGTGCCCACTCCTTGGGATATCTAACTCTTCTCGTTAGATATTTGCAATCATGATGGTAGCATTGGGTTATGCATCAATGATATTTTATTTATTTATCCTGTTTTGAATTAGAATTTAGCCATAGTCTATTTTTTTCTTTAAGCTTAGCCAACAATGATAGATTCAAGTGACATTCATCAATGTTGTGCCAAGGGATTTTGTGGAACTCACACCACTTTCCAGTGTCCTTATTCAACTTCATATTACCTTTCTTTTCCTGTGACTTGGGCTAATTGTCGTGAGGTTGGATGTCCTTGCTTTATCCCTTATTCTACAATTTAGGGCTACCTTTTCTAAGTTGTCGTTATGATGGATTTACAAACCTTAACTTTTTCTTATTCCTCTACTTAAATTTATGCTCAATTTTGACAACATATCAATAAACGACTCCTAGTGAGGAGATGTCAAAGAAATCCATCTATATTTAGATGTACTTGTGTAGGCCACTATGTTACCTCAAAACCAAGTGTTACTCAAAGTCTCTGATGCCTAGCTTTGAGCACAAGGTATGGAAAATATTGGTGTTCTCCAACACTATTTGGTCTCTCTCATATCATAGAGTTGTCCATCTCATGTATTGGTCATCATAGCTCCTTGCAGGGTAGAATTCTTCCTTGAGGGCTCAAGAAAAGATTCCCATGTGGGTCTTGAATTGAAAATCATAAAATCATCTTCATTGTGTCTCTCATAGCAACCTTCCCACCATTCATTAACAAGGAGAAGGGATTTTCAAGAGACTTGCGAAGGTGATCTTTTCATTGTCATATTTTTTTGGATAGAGTATTATCCCTCTAATATATTTAATTGTTTATCCAAAGCATTTTCATCCATTTAGTCTTCAAATAAGGGGATATCAAAGTTAATTTGTACCTTAAAGGGTATCACACCTTTGAAATTTCCACTTTTTGAAGGTGCCTCGGCTATTGTTGGTAGTTTTCGAAGGATCTAGGCGAAATTGGCTATCACCTCATTCCTCTCTTGCATGAATGCTTCCTTAAGCAACAACTCGATAAGATATTCTATTCCATCATCTGTCTTTTCTTCCACCATGGGAGGTTGCTTGGGTTGGTGAGAACAACCGTTCCCAAGTGAAACTAGCTTGAGACTCAACTCTCTGTACCTTACCTTCATTGGGCGCATGCACCAAGAAACAACATGGAGTATATTTCTTTGATATTGTTGATCTAGGTTGTATAAGGAATGAAATGAAAGGTAAGAAAGAAAATGGAAAACACGCACATATATAGTAGAGAGAAAAATAGTATAGTGAAAACCCAAATTATATTAATAACAAAATAACATAATATTATAAAACACAAATTGGCTAGAATGGTCATAGCTTATCTTTGAAGAGAGTAAGATGGAGGCTACACTCATTTGCAAAACATTATTACAATTGACCAAAAGAATGGCCTTTTAACATAAATAATGTAACACCATCCTCATACATCTACCCAAGCAACTGGCAAACAGAGGTAAACATACAATGAGAGGCCACTATGATATGATTCAACCTCCTAAGTCACATTAAGGAAGTGGAACCAACATAAACACACCATACAAACATTAATCATCAGCTATGGGACCCTCAGGAACTAATCCAATACTTTAGACATCTTTCCTTGGGGTCCCACTGAAATTTTGGACAACTTAAAGCTCAACCGCTCCCATACTATAGGCGTGAGGGCGACCAAAAACCCAAAGCCGCTCTCACAGGCTTGCCTGCTAACAACCAGAGACCAAAAATGTCAGTGCTATGTCAGTGGCTCCAGAATTTGAACTACTTTTTCATGCCTAGAGCCCAAGTCACTGCCCACATTTGAACCATCTCTTCAAATCAGTAAAATAACATGGAAATGACATTACTAAAGCAATAACTTGTTCAAGACCTTGACTGGACCCCTACTAGCCATGACAAGAATTTCGTCAAACATATTACAAATGTGTAATATGCAGGTGTAATTATCAGTTATGAGCATAGGGGTCTCATACTTAGCTGAGAATCGCTAAGAACCATTGATGCCTCAACACATCAACTCCCATTCCATCTATTAGGTCATATATACATTGATCATTCAATTACAAGTAAAAACATGATGAGAGTCACACATGGCTACTGTCATAAAACACATACATAACCAGCATAATAGCAACAAAAATACTCATGAAAGTATAGCCATATAAACCACATACAATCCATCAAAATGCTCATAGAAATACAAGTATAAACAACCTTTCATTAATGATGCAAAATCCAAACTGGGATGGGACTTCCACGTTCCACCTGACCATCGAATGGCTGAGCCAAATCTCTCTTCAGCCATTCACCCCCATGCTATATTCTAAGCATGAATGTGGGATCTCATAGAACACATCAATCAAAACTCATCCAGGGCTTCCAGAGGCCATCCACCCCAACCCATCAAACAATGATTCCACCTCACTGTCAGACATCACAAAACCATCATCAGATTGGTCCCCATCGAAGCCTTTTAAGGCTTCCAGAGAGTTTGTTCCAACTAAGGCTTCCAAGACTAGTAACTCAACCCATAGCTGTCGTCGGGCTTCCAGAGCATTTGTCCAACCAAGGCTTCCAAGAATAGTAACTTAACCCACCAAGGGCTTCCAAAGTGTTTGTCAAACCAAGGCTTCCAGGACTTTTAACTCAACCCAAGTTGTTACAGGCCTTCCAAAGCGTTTGTCCAACCAGGGCTTCCAGGAACTAATAACTCAACCCAAGCTAAGGAAACATGATAACCAACCAAAAACAAACAATGAAATTAAACTTGCAATCACCATGGCTATCCATGAAATGATAGGCTAGGCAATCCACTGTCAATCCAAACAATCCTCCATACCAATGACAGATCACAACCAAGAAACCACATGCATGCCAAAACTAGTGAAGGAAATATACATGCAAATCAGTACCTGTAAGCAAATCTGATGTAGTTATTAATCTTGATGCCTTCTTGTGCCTTCCTACTCTTCCCTTGCCTTCTTGCTCCAAAAATCCAAGTATGCCACACCCACCAAGGGTGCTCCAAGAAAAATCTAAGTCTCCAAGAGTATGTGAGAGAAAGAGAATAGAAGAGAGCTCGAACACTAAACTAACAAAAGGTTACCAATTGATCCTCATAAGCCTTTTTATGAATGAGACCTATAATTTCTTCATTTTCCATTGTTTTCCTTCACTTTCTTCCTCACATGCAACTTATGACCTTTCACCTCATTTTTTTCCTAATTTCCATTATTTTCATAAGTAAATGTGCCAAAAATGCCATTTTTCCTTTCTAGAGCCTTGGCCATTGCCTTTGCCAATTTTCTTAGCCATAAACAATCACAAGTGATCCCCATCACTAGGATTCTGCCCAACATTCAGCTTGGAATAAGTGTTCCATCATCTGTGGTTATTATTTTACCTTTATTTATTTTTATTACATGGAATTTTCACCAGAGTTGTTATAAACAAATAACCCTATAGGTCCAAAATCCTAATCTTAAAAGATGAAGAATCAAAATGTTTTCAAGTCCCAAGGTGGTTAGTTGATACATCAACTTCCCATGGGAGTAGCTTTTTCATATAATCTTTGTCTAGGGTGTGCAATAGATCATTTGAAAGAACTATTTGAGGATTACAACTTTTGGTTAGGGCTAATGAATGTGATGGAAACCTTATTCGCCCCTAATATTGATCCATATTGGATCATTATATTATTAGTCATCCAATTTGATGCTTTTAGAATGGAAGATGTGGAGGAATAAACTCACAAGACTATTTTTACCAATGACAAATTAGGGTTTGAAATCTTTTGAAAGAAGTTAGAGGCATTTAACAACATTTTTTTGGGGGTAAACTTTTCTGCATAAGAACAATCTTATTTTTATTTAGCATATATATACCTTTCCAACAACACAATAATCACCTCAATTGGAGTATGTATGCAAAATTTATGTCACTTGGAAGTTGACCTTCCTATTTTGACCACCACGATTTGAGAGGATCCTATGTCATCCCTAACTATTCATGGAAAAGGGGCTAGCTACATGTTCATGATGAAGAAGACTCTAGAAGAGTCTATATTGTATCTCTAGTTAAGATATGAAGGGGTCAAACTTAACCATTAGTAGGCTATCAGGTTCTGTTTTAACTAGGCCATTAGGAGGAAAAAGGGTTCCATTCTATTCCAAAGCATTTTGTTCCATAAATGAGTATGGGTTGATAATGGATAAAGAAAGAGAAAAAAGAGAGGGTTTGTGTACTGTAGCATCCCACGGGCCATAGGTCTCATTTCTTTATACTTTCATCCATTTTCATTTGCAACCTCACCTTCTAGTTAGGTTTTCTCCTGTAAGGGTTTTCTAAGTTATATCTTGTGTTTTTATAGTTGTGAGTGATTGTATTTGTGTATCATCTTTATTTTTTTAATTGGGTTGAGTTAACTATTCCAAATGCCACAAAATATGTATATTTCATATTATCTACACATACCCATCAAACATGTCTTATGAAGAAAAAGAAAAAGGTTGATCAAACAAGGATACTCACCTAATGCCCAATCAACCATTATTTTAGTGGAAGACACCAATTTACTATATTCGTCCATGAAAATGAGAGAAATAAAAACAAATAATTGATGATAGTCACTAAAACTATACAAATATAGAAATATATAATAATATCTCATAATAAAACTTCATTCCAACTATGAGTGAAGATTGATAAATTATTAATCAATAAATTGGAAAACGACAAAAATGTTGATTATGGCACTTAATTCAACATAGATATCAAGTGAAGCATGTAAAAACACCAATTGCCTAAGAAACCGACTTTGAGAATTCCCACATAAAGCTTAAAATACTTAACCACACAAACTAGTCCACCAAGCTAAATACATTAAGGGTCCCTTGTCCCACAAACAAAAGATTCCCATGCATCAATCTTATTACTAAGCCATATGATAAACTATTTTATAATAATAACATATCTAATTTAAAGTCAAAATTTAGCTAAGTACCAAATTAATGTATACTAGAGCAACCACTTAACTTGTGGTTGATGAATGTTGATAGGTGATGATAATGGGGGTATGGAGGGGTGCTTAAAGCTATGTCCTGATGTAAACACCTTTACAAAATTGTCTTCATGTGAGACTACTACCACATGACGACGATAAGGACACAACTATAATATAGAGAAAAAGGAGCCACCTTCACTTTTAGAACAATTAATCTTCATTGTGATGAATGACGAATGGGGCCTAACCCTAACACTTACACCTTATGCAACATGACAACATGAAGTACTACATTCCTTATACATGAATGTCTATTTCCTTGGTTGTAACCAACAATGCATCACAAGTGAGGGAGGTCACCACTACTAGCGCAATATGTTACCACTACCCAATGAAGGAGCATACCTGATCTAGGTGGATATTGGTGACCACCTACCTATTCCACCTAGACCCCCAGTCGGTTTCATATGTTTCCTTGATTATAGCATCATTTACTATTTTTAGTAGTATTTTTGGGTCTGGAACTTCCAGAGCTATTTTAACCCTGTAAACGATGTTTTTTGAGGTCCACTGCAAGCCCATCACCATGGGCAAGGGCTTGCCACAAATCCTATAGTACTCAGAGAGCTCTTTCTAACGAGGTAGCATATGTGCCAAATGAAGATCATATGGCCAACTTACGACCCCACGAAGTTAGCTGCCCAATTAACCCCAATGGGGCCCATAAACTCTTGGAGTTCCATCTCCTAGGGTTAGGTTTTCGATTGTTTAGGGTTTCCCTTTGTTGTTCAATAATAAAAAGGCCCTTGAGCCTAATTGCAACACAGTTCAGAGGCATGTAGCTACCACATATCTTCTCAAAGATAAGCTGCCATCGCCCAAGCTAGTCTATTTCCATTCTGTATGTAAGTATATTTCAATTCTTTGATGTTAATGAAATGCAGTTTTATTTCTACTACATCTCTGTGTTTATGTTTATATATGTGTTTTGTTGTGTTCCTACATAAGTCCAGATCAGTGGTATCATAGTGGTCTAGTCTTTCTCTGTTTTTATTTGCATGTCCCTAATGAGGTCAAGGTGTAAGGAGTTAAGGCTCAAACTGGTTGAACCTTTGCAAGAATTGTCTCTCAAACCTCGACAAAATCCCATGGCAGAAGAAAATAAATACGAGGGAGAAGGAGATCCTTTCAAAATATTGCTCAAAGACTCCCTTGAGCGACAAAAGAACACAATGATGAACAACTTTGCCTAGATCCTTCGACGACTACCCACAAGCGACACATCTTCATCCAATAACCACTCATTCCCTTTAAGGTACAAGTCAACTTTGACATTCCCATATTTGAAGGCCAAATAGATGCAGATGTCGTAGATAGATGGTTAAATCTGTTGGAAGGATATTTTTCGGTTCATGATTTTTCCAATCGGGAAAAGGTTACTTTTGCACTCCTCAAAGTCACCCCCATGTCAAAGACTAGTGGGAAACCTACTGTGAATAGAAGGACAAGGGAGAACCTTCATTATTTTTAGCTGCAGCCACTTGGAATTATTTCTGAGACGTCATCAAGGAACAATATTACCCTATTGAGAGCCATAATGATAAATACATAAAGTGGACCACGTTGCGGTTGGGAAAGGACCAAGATGTGCTGGAGTTCACAAATATTTTTCATACCCTTCAGACGAAGTTGGGTATTAGGATTCTAAGCGACATTTGGTGCTCAAGTACCGCAACTGTCTACACAAGTACATCTAGGATGAGATGGAGTTCCTGGATATCTCCTCGCTTGGCGCCACCTATCAATACACTGCCAAGATCGAGCATAAATTTAAACAGAAGAAGTGAAACATTGGATCTGCAAATTCGCAGCAAGGGAAAGACGCCCCCAAACCGTAGAACAAAGGACAAAGCCAAGGCGGGGCAACCCAGGACAACTAGTCGAAGCTGCAAGTAAAGAACAACAACACGAAGACAAATAAGGACACAGGAAAATGGTGTGAGTTCCATAAGAGTCCCACTCACAACACAAGTGAGTGTCGAGCCAAGCAGTCACTGGTGCTTGAGCTGAGGGCTTCTAAATCAGATGCACGTTCCGACTTTGAGTCAGAACCCGACAAGGGGAATAACAAAGGGAACCAGATTATTTATGCAGAGCCCAGTGCCACCATTGCCACCACCAATATCCAGAAGATTGAGCCCGAAGATCCAAAGGAGGGGGAGCGTCTCTTCCACTCACACATGTGGTTGAAGGATTCTCCGCTGCAATTTATTGTTGACAGTGAGAGCCAAAATAACCTCATTTCAGCAGAGGTCATGAAGCGGTTGGGCCTACCAACCACACCACACCTGTAGTCCCACACCATCCGATGACTTCACCAAGGATGAGACCTCCATGCCAGCCAACAATGTTGCCTTACTTACAACATCAAGCCCTTCATATATGAGGTACTATGTGATGTTGCTCCTCTTGAAGTTTGTGATGTATTATTAGGCCAACCATACTTGTGGAAGCGCCATGTTGTGTATGATTCTAGGCCTTGCACTACTATTATTACTTTGGGCAATAAGTTATATAGGATACCTGAGGTAGCACCACCTACTTCCATCTCTTTGATCTCTGCAAAGCAATGTAGTAAGATCATTTCCCAAATCGGGAAATTTGTCTTCCTTATGATTCGCCCTCAGGGAAAGAAGAAGATTGTGGCCACATCCACAACCTCCAAATAAGGCTCCTCCGCATGACAACAGTAGATGGACAAGGTATTGGAGGAGTATAGGGATATCTTCACCTCACCCACAAGGGTACCCCTACATTGTCGGTCAAGCACTCCATTGATATGACCTTGGGCACATCGCTACCCAACAAACTGATCTATCAACACTTTGTTCTGGAGAACGATGAAATCAAGAGGCAGATTCAGGAGTTTTTGTAGAAAGGGCACATCAAACCAAGTTCATCACCTTGTGGGAACCCGATCGTGTTGGTACAGAAGCAGGACAAGACCTAGAGACTTTTATTGAATATCAGGCATTGAATAAGATCACTGCGCAGAATAGGTATTCAATCCCACAGATTAGTGACCTTCTGGACCAGCTCAAGGGGGACAAATATTTCAGTAAGATTGACTTGAAGTCCGATTATCACCAGGTACTGATCGAACCCTCCGATGTGTGGAATATTGCCTTTAAATCCAAGGAGCGCCTTTTCGAATGGTTGGTCATGCCTTTCAGGTTGACAAATTCCCTCGAAACCTTCATGAGGTTGATGGAAGACATCTTGCGACCCTTCACCAAATCATTCATGGTAGTGTATTTGGACAACATCTTGATCTTCAGCTAGAGTTGGGAAGAACACCTTCACCATATTCATCAGGTCCTCCAAAACTTGCGTCAACACAAATTGTGTGCCAATTTGGAGAAATGCACTTTTGGTATGACCCATGTTCAATATCTAGGGTACATTATTAATGAGAGGTGTGTGCATGTGGACCTAACCAAGATGCAATTTATTCAGGATTGGCAAGCCCAAACCACTCTTATAGAGCTCCACAACTTTCTAGGTCTTGCCAATTTCTACCGCAGGTTCATGTTGGGTTTTTCTCATATCACTTGGCCTTTGAGTAAAATCACCAAGGGTCGAGCGAAAACAAAGTTCTTTTGGTCAGAATCTCAACAAAAGGAGTTTACCAAGTTGAAGCATCACCTTCGCTCTACACCAATACTCACATTACTAGACTTGCAACAACCATTTGCGATTAGATAAATGCCTTTGACTATGCTATTGGTGCAGTTCTTACCCAGCAGGGGCATCTGGTGGCATATCGCAATGAGACACTTTCAAACACAGTCCAGAAATATCCCACCTGTGACAAAGAGATGTATTCCATTGTGTAGACCGAACCCTGCAGTTCATACAGACACGAGGAAAGTTGCAGAACGATCACCATAAAAGATGGTCCACGTACCTGCAACAATTCCGTTTGAACATTAAGTACAAGAAAGGAAGCACTAATAATGTTGCAGACTACCTTAGCCAACCATTGGTCTTGGCGCTGACCAGTGTGCTCGACTCTTATGGAGACGATAATTCATAATGGCCACATCTTTACAAGAGTGATCCAAAATTCAACACCACATACTAGATGCTCTTGGAAGGTAAGTAGGTTCTAGATTTTCACCTCTAAGACACGTTATTATGCCACTTGGGACATCTCTGTGTACCTTCAAGCAAGCATGACAAGATGATTTGGGAGTCGCATTACAGTCAAGTTGCTGGACATTTTGGGGTAGAAAAGATAGTGGCAATACTGCAAAAGTATTTTTATTGGTCAAACCTTCGACAAGATGTTGGAAAGTACATCAAATCCTGCACTGTGTGTGCCATTGCCAAACCTACAAGAAAGAATCAACGCTTGTATACGCCTTTGCCTACTCCTATCCGAACCTAGGAATCCATCTCCATGGATTACAAGTCGGACCTTCCTTCTACCAAGCATGGAAATGACTGTGTTTTTGTGTTGTCGACATATTCTCTAAGATGACCATTCTGGCAACCTACAAGAAGAGTATCTTAGCGAAATCCACTGCCAAACTCTTCTTTGAATGAGTGTGGGTACAATTTGGGATCCCACAACCCATTATCTCGGATTAGAGTCAGTTCCTAAGTGTATTCTAGTCAAGCCTTTGGTCATTGTTGGATACCAAGCTCACTAAGTCCACGACCTTTCACCCCCAAACTGATGGCCAAATAGAGGTCATCAACATGATGATCATGCACATCCTGTGCATGTAAAACTTGAAGCACACACACACATGGGATGAGAGCCTCCCCTATGTCAAACACAACTATAATAGGGATCTCCACAACTCAACTGGCCACAACCCCTTTTAGGTGAGACTAAGATTCTAACCACTATGTCCCATTTATGTTGCCATACCATTTGCAGCTACTCAGGCATATTCAACTCATGTCCAATTCGAAGCTGATAGGGCTAATAAATTCATTGAGCGCATTCAACACATCCGCCAACAGGTCCATGACATATTGGACAGAGCAAATTCAAAGTGCAAGCAACGTAATGATCAATATTGGGTGACACACAAGTTCCAGGTGGGCGACAAAATTTGGTTACATTTGTAGAAGGAGTGCTTCGCTGGGCCCCACCACAATCTTCACCCACTTTGATATGGGTCTTACACCATCACTAAGGTTGTAGGGGACAATGGTTTTGAGCTCAACATTCCACCGTTCCTTAGCCTACACCTAATATTCAATGTGGACCATTTGCGGCCATACTCCCCCCCCCATTGTTGGACACATCCGACATTGCTTAGAAGTTGACACCAATAGAGCTCAACCTAATTTGTATCGAACAAGCAACAATTGATAGGATCATGGACACACTAATCAAGAACACTCGCCAACAGAGGATACAACTATATTGAGTTGTCAAAGCAAGCCAACTCCTTCACCAGGGGAAGTGGCTCACCAGAGACCAGGTTCAACAAAATATTCCTCACCTCATGGAGGCTCTGCACGCAATGGGGACCATTGCTTCCGAAGGGGGGAGGAATGATCTAGGTGGATATTGGTGGCCACCTATCTATTCCCCCTAGACCAACAATCAGTTTCATCAGTTTCCTTGATTATAACAACATTTACTATTTTTAGCAGTTTTTTCAGGTCCTGAACTTTCGGTGTTGTTTTGAATCTCTAAACAACGTTTTTTTGAGGTCCATCACATGCCTATAGACTTAGGTAGGGGCTTGTTGCAAATCCTATAGTACTCAGAGAGATATTTCTAACGAGGTGTCGTACGCACCAAATAAAGATCATATGGCCAAGTTATGATTCGAGGAAGTTGGCTGCCCAACTAACCTCAACGGGGCCCACAAACTCTCGACGTTTCATCTCATATAGTTAGGTTTTTGGTTGTTTATGGTTTCCCTTTGTTGTTCAATAATAAAAATGCCCTTGAGCCTCATTGTAACACAATTCAGAGGCATGTAGCCACCACATCTCTTCTCAGGGATAAGCTACAGTCACCCAAGCTAGTTTATTTCCAGTATGTATGTAAGCATATTTATGTTCTCTGATGTTAATAAAATGAAGTTTTATTTCTGTTGCATCTTTGTGTTTATGTTTATATTTGTGTTCTGTTGCGTTCTTGCATAAGTCCAGATCAGTACTGCTACTAGCACAAGATGCCACCACTACTCAACAAAGGAGCCTGCAATTAGAGCAATGTGAACCATTGGTAGGTAGACACAAGTGTGATATGTAGCAATTTTTTTTGTTAAACCCTAACATATACGCAATTAGCCTTTCATTAATCACATTTAAACATACATTTATGTAATTAGAACCTTCTATTAAACAATGATGACGAAAATATTCTTTGCATCTTAAATCCTAACCACACATTTTTTTTAATGTGGTTCATATACACTGAATGACCGCTACATCCACGGGAAAATCCAATTAGATCAACCTGAAGGGATCTACCCGTCGGCCAAACTAGCAAGGCCTAACCCCAAGGGTGTCAAGGAGATTTGACCTTGTGACCTCCCGATAGGCGAGGTATTTAGCAACATGAACTCAACCAACTGAACTATCCCTTAGGGCTAAATCCCAACCACACATGTCAACACTATCATTAAAAAATACTTCCCATTGACACCCCATTTCCAATAGGAGTACACATCTAAACATAGTAATCTTTTATTTATGGGACAAGAAATCATTTTCAATAATTATTTCATTACTTAATTTATAAAGATACATGGTTGGAAAAATTGTTGTTGATCTTTTCTACTCGGGTTCTATTCGTGTAAATTGACATGTTAGCCAATTATGATAAAGTTTGCGGTCAGATAAGACACCTCAACTCTTGTTAAGTGATATAATTCTGGCAAGATATTGACTCTAGCCTGCAAATAAACATGAACCTCACTCATTGCCATTTCTTCTAATTTTTTTTTCCTAAACAAAAATACACATACTTAACTCTTATAAAACATATTATATAAACTAATAAATCACATTTCCACATATTTAAACTTATAATAAAAATTTATAAAATTTCCAAATTCCTTTATCCAAAGACATTTACTCCTTTATCCATTACTAATTCTTTTAAATTCCTTTTTCCTACCCTACTAACTACTAAATCACAGCTCAACCAATTTAAGTTTATAATAAAATTCTAATAAATCACAACTGAAGCAATTTAAATTTATAATAAAATTCTAATAATAAATCACAGCTCATCCAATTTAAATTTATAATAACATTCTAATAAATTTTACTTAAGAGATATAAGGGAAGATTTTTTTCCAACTCCAAACTCCCTTATCCAGACAAATTTAACCTGTATACAATTACGCACGATTTAAAGTTTGATCTTATCACTACTATTAGAGGCGATGGTGCTAACTCCTGACCATCAATAAGGATGGCAGCGGCGATAGCTTCTCTGGCTGCCTCGTTTTCTGCCTTTCACGTAGCCCAAATCCACAATCCAGCAAAATCTCTTAACAAATCCTTCCTGGGATTACCTCTCAGAGCCCAGAATCTCAAAGCCCACAAAAGACCGAATGGACTGCATTTGAATGGTGCCCCTTCGATAAGAATGACCATTGCAACAATACCAGCACCAAGCGACCTTGAGATACAGGACCTCCCAAAATATGTGAAGTCTAGACTGCCCGGAGGTTTTGCTGCCCAGAAACTCATGGGGACTGGTCGAAGGAAGACTGCTGTGGCACGTGTCGTCCTCCTGGAGGGCTCTGGGAAAATCATCATCAATGGCCGTACTGCTCAGGTCTCTTGCCCCCTTCGAACCCTTATTGTAATTGGATTTTTAGGGAATGGGTATCTATATTTATACATATTCACATGAATGAAACCGGTATTTTACATGTACTGGTAATATAATTGTTTTTCGATGAATCTAAGGGTGAATTAATAGTGTCTTCTGTTTTAGCATACATTTCTGAAAGTAGCGTTGTCTATTGGAAAGAAACTTTTGCAAGATGCATGTCATGAAGAACAACGTTTCATTAGGGAGCCCATTTGCATAGAAAGCATTTGCCAATATAGTGTCACTGCCTAGGTTCAAAACTCAGTTTACGAGTATAGTAAGGCAAGGCAATTGTGGCTTGTGGGCAGTTGCGCCAGACTCAAGACAGTCCAGGATCAATACCCACTGCCACCACATTATTCACTCCTTTCACTTTACTCTGGTGCATTTCCAGCCTAAGGGCGGTATCCTTGAGAAATTTGGTTTGTCATTGAAGTTCTCGTACCTTGGATATTACAATTGTATGTAAAAGTTATTGGGAACACCAAAAGTAGAGCCTTTGGAGGGATGGAACAACAATGCACTGGTGCCAAGACAATAGGTTACGCAGTTAATGTATAACTGAATTGGGTTCCGAAGAATGATATGGAGAAATCTGGCGGGGGGCTGAAAAAGATCAACATATCCTACAGATCAATCCATGTTGATGAAAACAACAGCGAAGGGGTTTGATAAGTAACTTACATCCTTCAACTTTCAGAAATGACGGAAAAGTCAAATAAAACAAACAACCAATAACAACAATGCGCAAAGCCGTTTAGTTGCAACGTATTTTGAGTGATTTCAACATGAACCATTTATTTAAAAGATTAGAATGAGAACTCAAGGGTTTGACATATGAAACACTTTGTTACTCTCATCCCCAATTACACTCTTTGGGTTCAACAGCAGGATCCACGAGAACATACAATCGAGAGTGATTTTCGAAAAACTCATAAATGCAGTCTCTAAAAACATTACTGAGATGGGTGGAGGATACTTGCAGACTTTAGAATACAGTGGTGGAATAAAGGCCAATGGCATAACATTCCAGGCAGAGAAGAAATAATCTTTTTTGACGGAGAAAATGTGCATATAACGCCTGTAGAGTTCTCTGCTGGTTAGTGAAGAGTGTCCTGTTAAATAATGGAAAGTAAATCATTTTTCTTGATGCAGCCATGCCTCATTGAAGATTTCATATGCTGATTGAGCCCTTCCATGTCTATGGATAATCAGTGGTTTCTTTTTCCAATGCAATCGGTCCTTCTTGTGCAGGTGTATTATAAAGAAAGCATGGGAGCAATTAATGGCCAATAACCACTTCACATTTCATTATGGAGGGAAATGGGTAGCTCTCTGATTCTTCTGTTTGAAGACACAGCGATAGTAAATTTACTACTAGGGCCAATGATGCGGACAACTCTATTACCCTTCCTCATTTCTTCTTTAGGCTTGCTTGTATAGTTCATGGGTGCCCCTGACTTTTTTTATACAAGATAATCGTCCTTTCTGATGACCGACTGAAGATTGGTTATTGGGAGGACCTTTATTTTTGTATAGCTAACTGCTACATCCTTCCAACGAGAAATATGCAAGCGTGTCAGTCTCAAAAGTGTTTCTTACCTCCATGCATGCCTAGAATGAAGATAGTTGGGTTTCATCTATTAAACTAATAGACCATGACATGTTTCATGTAAAGAGGGCACTTATTCTTTTGAAGATATGGTGGGGTGCACATGCATGTGGCATCAACTTCTTGGACCATGTCATTGGACTCTTCACCAAGGGCTTACTAATGAGCCATTACAGGCCTAATTCAAACCATAGTTTACAAATCGGAACTGGGCTTTGAACTAGCTATCCTATCTTATTAGGGTTTGAGTTGGGACTGGATCGAACCGGATTTGAAAAAAATACATAACCTAAATAATTTTTAATGAAAAGAAATATTTTAAGATTTCAAATTCCAAACCATTAGAGACAAAATATGTAAAGTTTGCTCATTTATTTACCATGTAATGGTAAATATATTAAAATGGCACTGAGTGCAATACATATCAACAACAAAATACACAATCAATGAGGCTCTAAATGCCAAATGGCCTCTAGAGCACAAAAACAATGTTGCTGCAAGACTTAGGGCTACTGCAAAACTCTCCAAGCTCACATATGCTCACAAAAACTCTAAATGAGAGGTGTGAGGCAAATACGAGGGGGAGGGTTGGTTTTATAGCCAAGGGAGGTTGTTTTGGGAGGGAAACAACCCTTGATTTCCTCCAAAACCTCCTCAAAACCTGACACAAACTGTGACCATGGATCCCCCATATGTGTGAGAGCTGGCTGGCTAGTTATGGCCCAAGGGTCCTGTTATCGATTCAATTACCAATGTTGCTAAGGTCTTGGAAACCAATGTTGCGAGCATCACCATCGGGATAAAATCGGCAAGGGTCCGGAAAACCCAAAAATCATAAAAATCGGGAAAATATCAGTAAAAATCGACAAACATCGGCTTGGCAAAAAAATCGTGATTTCGAGATAAAATCGGGATGTTATCGAGATGTTCGCAACACTGTTGGAAACCTGCTGGATGGACACACACTGGGCAGGGACCCACTGTCACCACAACCCAAGCCCCCGCCATTTAGTGCCAACACCATCTAAATGGCCAAGGGAGGAGTCCCTGATATAACCCCAAGTAACTTCAAAATAAGATCAGTGCCTTACATGGAGTCACCTAGAGTGGAGGCATTCACTTCTAAGAGCTATCTACCTGTAAATATGTGACAATAACAACAGAAAACTAAACAACAAAAGTAGTAGCACCAAATCACTAAAAACATATTGTGTATCCTATGGATTTTGGTCTAAAGGAAAATATCTAGCCAAATAATTATTTTGTGAGTTGGGTTGCTGGCTGGAGAGGTATGAGATGAAACAACTTTCCGTTCTATGTAGCAGACTGTGAAATCTGCAAAAAACGCAGGAACAACAGTCTTATTTGACTATAACAACCACCCTACAAGTGCCTTAACACTTCCAGATGAGTAGTCTAGGGGTTGAGAGGTATGAGGGTTAATTTTGAGGCATTTGTGGCCTCCTCTCAACCAAAATTTTACTGAAAAGTGAATTTCTAACAAGCTAGAAATTAGTTTTTAGAGTTCTAGGTGAAAACCTGTTGAGAAATCTAGTGCATCATATGGATTAGGTTTTTTAGGTAGATTTCTCTTAGACTTTGACATTTTCTTGTGATTTCTCTTTTCTCCTTCTTAGTTCTTTAAATTTATTATGTTCCTTTCATCAAGGCAAATGCCAAACAATGAAGATCATAACAAGAGACACAAGATGTAGGCACTCAGCCAGGGAAAAACCCCTATCTAGGGGAAAACCCAGTCCAGCTCTTCCACTAGTATATACAAATCAAGATGAGACAATCCAAGACCCTTTAGACCTAGACAAAGACCTCCTCCAATAACCAAGTCAACCCTTCCTTCCAGTCGATGACCCCTGCCAATGTCTTCAAGTGTCAACTTCTCAGATGTAGCTTCAATCCAAAATTTTGGCCCCCAGCTACATAATTTTGGTCCCTAGCTTTAGAATTTTTGACCTGCAATTGATTCAGAAATTTTGCCCCCAGCTTCAGTCCAGTAACTTCGCATGTGTGACAGAGAGATGCCCAAAAACTTGTTTTTTGTCTTCCCCAACTTTTGTTAGAAAATTGGAAAAGCAGAAATATTTTCTTATACTTGATAATTACTTGTGAGATTCTTCTGTTCTTATTAACTTTCTTATTTTCTTCTTTTATCTTAGTTCATCAAGCAATTACCAAAACAATAGCATGAAGATCAAGGACACCAGATGTAGGCAGACAACCAGGGCAAAACCCCAATCTTGGGGAAAAACCAGTCAATAACTCTTCCTTCAATAGTTTTCTTGAGATAATCCAAGACCCTTGACATAGACACAAACTTTCTCCACACCATGTCAATCCTTTCCTTTTCCAGCAGATGATCGCTTTCCAGTACTGTCTTCAACCTAGATGCAACAATAGCAGCGACAACACTTCGATGCAGTAGTATCTTCAACCTAGCAACTTCGATCTTAATGCAACAATTTCGAGCTTGAAGCACTTAGCTTTTCGACCTTGAAGCAATGCTTCTACCTTGGAGCAACACTTTGACCTTGATGTCATACTTCGACCTTGATGCTGTAACAAATCTTCTTGATGCCTATTACTGCTGAAACTAGCAGGGGACCTAAAGGGGATCCCTAAAGGGCAAATGCTAGACCAAGGGCAACAAATGGAGAGTTAGCCCACTGTCACCTCAGCTAAGGCTCCCTTCTATTTATGGACTTACACCGATGGGAGGAGACCCAGTATATTATGGAGTCACCGATGAAGGATAAGTCAATGAATGGATGTAGAGTGACCAAAATAATCCCTTTCTAGAAGAGTTTGAAAGAAATAGCTTGCTTGCTTTCTAAGCAAGGTACATGTCTTCTAGGAGAAGGAAGGGAGGATTTGAGGGTTAGGTTTATGGGATATGACTTGTGAAGGATTTTCCCAATCCCTAAAATCCTTGTTCAAATTGGTATCCCGGATGGTTCTTGAAAAATTGTCTTTTCGAAGGAACAGGACCACACGGGACCAAGTGGACCCAGTCTAGGGTAGGAGGAAAGAGTGTGGGAACCAATGATGTTCTTACCCTAGAGAAGGTGGGGAAAGGATCAAAGAAAGAATTTTCACTTAAAGGTGTTGAATGGATCCAATGAGGTACTAGCCTTAGGGATGCTAGGGCAAAGTTTGATCCTGGAGCTAGGGCTTGGCTTTTCTCACAACTCCACTGTCGGAATGGCCTCAAATTTGGAGGAGGTCTTGAGGAAACACCAACACAGGAGGGGCTAGGAGATCGAACTTTTTGGAGGGCTAGTTCATCGGGAAAATGATGCCCTAGGTGACCCAACTTGGCTAGACCTAGGAAAAGGTCAAAGAAGTTGGTTTAAGGTGACCACCTTTTGGTAGATCAGTGCCTTAGTCTTGGGAGAATGGTGTCTATGATGATTATGAGTGAGGACCTTTGGTTCTTGGTCAAGGAGGCCTGAAGACTACTTCGCTAGCCTTCTAGGTCAAAAAGAAGCAATCTTGCAGCTTTTATACTTCGATGTGCAAAAGGTGATGGCTTATAAAGATCAATTCGTTGATAAAATTACCCCTAAGAGATTTCTTTCATATTACATGGCCCATACATTGAGAGATGCTATAATAGAGACAAAATTCCACAATTTAAAGCAGTAAATGTAGCAATTAGCCCTAAGAATAACAAAAATCCCAGTCCAATGTATATGGCAAAGTAAACAAGAATAACATTTAAAAACATGTACTTACATGTAATAGAATATATCCAACCATCCACAATTTGATAAGAGAGAAGATCCAAGATAAGATAAACCAAATTCACACATCAAAATTCATCCATAAAGCTCCAATTCATCCACCAAGAAAAAGTGAGAAAATCTGAAGAGAGAGAAAATATCCAATCCAAAGTGATGATGAGTAAATGAATTCGTCTCGCTTGTATTTATATAGTAATGATGAGTTCAAATTAGCCTCCTTGGCCTACATAAGCCCCAAAAATAAAATAATGTTCTAATATTCTAACTTTTGGTGACAAGCCCACCAAACTAGCTCACAAATGAAAGAACAAGCCTCTCAAGAGGTCAAATAATAAGCTATGCATGTCGTAGGGCCCTCTAAGAGGCCTAATGAGGTCCATGGGTGCCATAGTGAAGAGTAAGACCCTCAAAAGTGATGGACAAGGAGTTGGCCCCTTGTTCTCCAAACAATAAACCTGTGGTGCTCCCAATGGGTGTGGGGGCACAATAATAATCTCGTGGGTCTCCAAATGAGTCGAGGATGCTTGTAGATTGCCTATAAGGGCTCTGATGATGGTGTAAGGGATGCCACATCATCCTATAAGCCTTGGGTCAGCTGCCAAGTGCATGGGACATCTTTGGGGACGACTAGGCAAAGGTGAACAAGGTGCATCATCCTAGTCCAATGGGAGTATCTCGAGCATCTCTGATTATCCTTGGGGATCCATGGAGTTTTGTCTATTGCTGTGGAGGCCCATGGCTCTCAACACACACCCTACATGTGCCAATGGAGCCCTCCGGAGGATTAGGACCCGGTATAGGGAGACCAAACCCAAGATGGAGACCATTTGCAATCCTGCATAAGATCCAATGCGTCCCCTAGCCTTCCAGTACAACAAGTCATTAGAGAAATCGAGTAAATGAGCTTACCAATCATGGACCATAGGTGGGGATTTCATAATGGCATGGCCTTTCATAATGGGTTTTGGGGTGTGTCGATGTCTCCTAAACTCCAAATGCGGTTAACCAAGAATCCTACTAGGTAGTTTCTACTTATAAAGGGGATAATATGTTCAAGTTACATCCTTCAAAAGGTGGTGGCATGTGATAGATAGGTGAATGAAGTAGGGGATGAGAAGGGGCGGCCCTGGGCCACATGCTGGGGTACAAGGGTAGCTAATAAAAGGGAAGCCCACACTTGGGTTTATAATGTATAGGAGGGGGCAATCACGGTACACGAGGTGCCCCAACCTTGATTTTTCCACCCTTCTTTATATGCCTTTTACTTTTTTATGATTTTCTTTGATTAACTGCTCGGGGCTCAAGGGGTAAGAGCAGTGAATACCCCCTTTTAAGGTGGGCCGGTTCATTGCCCACCAGAAGTTGGGACAATCATGGGTTCCTATATGATGAAGGAGGTTCATAAAACATGTAGGAACCGAGGTGATGGCCATGATGATGGGGTAGAGCTCATGTATTGGCTTTTGCCCACGTGCTAAGTGTGTTTGTTTCAGCCATCTTTTGCATTTTGTGGTACATTTTTCTGTTGAATGTGGCCAAATATGCTTTTGTCTTTCTTTTTAGCTGTATCAACCTTCGTGCATCATTCCAGGCCATGACCCAATGTGTGGCCAAGGGGAAGGGGCAAGCTAACCCTATGTGGACCCAATGGAGGAATAATGAGTGGAAAAGGGGTAATATAAGCAGATAAGGGAGCGAGACCATGCAACTAAAATCGGGGTTTTTAGTGAAATATCATCCCTAAAGCCAAATGGCCAGTAAAAGAGATCCCACAGGACTAGAATGCAAGGTTAATATCCAAAAGGGGTCTAGGGGACAAGAGCACAACCCTAACCCATTCTTTCCGCTGAAACCCCATTAATCCATGCCCAGTAGTGTTCATGATAAGAAAACTACAATACTCAATTACCAAATGACAAGGCATGCATACCTTTAGTTTCGAGAGGCCCACCTTCAAACATATGATCACAGCAGATGGGCAAGGGACCACATGGTTGGCATAGGTGGCGGAGACATGGCACAATGAGCTAGCTAGTGGCTGCAAGGGGCTGTCGGTTGAGGATCATCTTGGAGAAAAAAATGTTCCTAGAGATATCACCCACAAAATTGTGGGTAACATCTGGCTCCAACTGGGACGTGATCTCTCTCGAAGTGTGCAAAGCTACTCGAATGGGAGGTCACGAGAACTCCAACAATCTCTTGGTTACCGTAGACTTGTCACCTGCACATATAATAGATGGAAAAACACGGGGCAACATGCTTTTGTGGCATCTCATGATCGCACATGCTATATTTTAGGCCGTAAAATCAACATAAAATAAAACATGTAGACATGCATCTATCTATCATGAGAAATATCATATGATGTTAGTTCTAATGAGAAAATGAGCATGCAATGCATCATATCCTAACATGCAAGTAGCAAGGTTAATACTAAGTATAATCATAAAGGCAGAGCAACCAACATATTATCAAGTCAATATAAATATGTGTGACTATATGATTACTCATGTAACACATCCCAAAGCGAATGCAAACCCAAACACATGGAGGATGCTGTGGGCGGGAGGTGGGAAAATATGATGCCCACACATGGATGATTATGTGAGAAGAGGTAAGAAAAGGATGTAATCTAGTCCGTGAGATCTTCTCTTGCAACCAAAATATAGAGATGTCAACAACCAAGCTCATAAACTTTCGATGGATGGCAACCTCTGGCATATCACTTCCACAATTGTCCTTATTATTTATGTCATGGCTTATGACCTTCACTGGGTTATGATTAGTAGGAAAGGGAGGCCGACGAAATGGAGAAACACAAGTAGGTTGCAGATGATGATTACATTAGAGAGGGGAGACTATGAGTAAAAGTATAATCAATGAAGGGCTTCTCCTTGACACTATACTCGGGAGGCGGGAAGGGCTCATAGTTACCTGAGATCATATGACCAGGGGTGATGGAATCACTTGGTGAAGACTCAAGATGATGACCAATAGGAAAAAGGGAGAAATAATTATTGTATTCAATGGGTTGTGCTTTCCCAAAATCATAATCTAAAGGCTCAAGTGATTTGAACATAGAATCATACTTGGGAGAAGTGGGAACCTTATCAATTCCCTTAGAATCAAAGATTGGTTCTCTCCTAAATGGAAAATTGATCACTTCTAATTGCCCCTCTTTATGCAAAGGAAAATGAAGATTCTTCTTCCCAAGGGTATCAATGGGTATGTCATCATAAAAAGTGCCTGAGGGGAAGGGAAGACCAATCTCATCCTCATTCTTCTTGTCGGTGTCGTAAATGGGAGCACAATCAAATTGAGGACACCCATTTCTCCTTTTCAATGTGGAAATAATCTTCAATGCCATCTTTCAAGGGGCTAATGGGATCATCTATCTCAAGGTTTTCAAAAGAGGATACATTGGGAGTAATATCCTTGAGAAAGGTAGGGTCAATCTCAATTTCACCTTCCATAAATTCATCCTTCCCAACACATGTGTCCTCAAAATCATCATTTTCATCATGTAGACCCAAGGAGGATTCATATTCTTGCTCATTACCCAGATTCTTAATGTCTTGATGATGCTCGATGAAGGCTTCCTCTTGGATGCTTAATACTGGGTGTACTTGAAAATGTCTAAGAAAGCCATCAACGAACTCTTCAATAGATGAGATGCTTCTAGGTTCATGATCATGCAACCATGAGTTATGACCACCTAGAGATCCCATGAACAATAACACAAGGAAATATTGGTGGACAACCTTTTCTCTTGAAGCATGTGCATTAAATCTTTCTACATGGTCAATTGCAGAGAGTGGATCACCATCAAACACAGGCACCCTGCGTACCTTCCTTCCTGCGACATTATTAGGAGGCCCAGGGATGCTAGCAATATCCAAAGCGAGAAATTTATCAAAGAATGACAACCTATTTGAGGTATACATGAAAAAACATGTAGAAGTCGCCAGGGTGAAATTAAAGATGCCTAGAAAAATGCTTGCTTTACCCAACAAGCATCAACCTTAAGGTTCAATGAAGAACTAAGGCTTCGTTCTTCCAATGGAGTCACTAACAATGATATGTCAATATGTCGTATGGGGAACAAAACACACGTTTTGTGTCCCCAGCAACGATGCCAAAATATTACCCCTCAAACTAGCAGGGGACCTAAAGGGGATCCCTAAAGGGCAAATGTTAGATCAAGGGCAATAAATGGAGACTTAGCCCACTGTCACCTCAGTTAAGGCTCCCTTCTATTTATAGACTTTCACCGATGGGAGGAGACCTGGTATATTATGGAGTCATTGATGAAGGATAAGTCAATGAATGGATGCAGAGTGACCCAAATAATCCCTTTTCAGAAGAGTTTGAAAGATAGAGCTTGCTTTCTTTCTAAGCAAGGTACAATGTCTTTTAGGAGGAGGGGAAGATTTGAGGATTAGGTTTATGGGGATATGACTTGTGAAGGATTTTCCCAATCCCTAAAATCCTTGTTGAAATTTGTATCCCGGATGGTTCTTGAAGAATTGTCTTTTCAAAGGAACGAGACCAGACGGGACCAAGTGGACCTAGTTTAAGGTAGGAGGAAAGAGTGTGGGAACCAATGATGTTCTTACGGTAGACAAGGTGGGGAAAGGATCAAAGAAAGAATTTTCACTTAAAGGTGTTGAATTGATCCAATAAGGTACTAGCCTTGGGGATGCTAGGGAAAAGTTTGATCCTGGAGCTAAGGCTTGGCTTTTCTCACAACTCCACTGTCGGAATGGCCTCAAATTTGGAGGTCTTGAGGAAACACCAACACAGGAGGGGCTAGGAGATCGAACTTTTTGGAGGGCTAGTTTATCAGGAAAATGATGCCTTAGGTGACCCAACTTGGCTAGACCTAGGAAAATGTGAAAGAAGATGGTTTAAGGTGACCACCTTTTGGTAGATTAATGCCTTAGTCTTGGGAGAATGGAGTCTATGATGAATATGAGTGAGGACCTTTAGTTGTTGGTCAAGGAGGACTCAAGACTACTTCACTAACCTTCTAAGTCAAAGAGAAAAAAATCTTGCAACTTTTATACTTCAATGTGCAAAAGGTGATGGCTTATCAAGATGAATTCGTTGACAGAATTACCTCTAGGAGATTGCTTTCATATTACATGGCCCATGCATTGAGAGATGCTATAATAGAGACAAAATTCCACATTTTAAAGCAATAAATGCAACAATTACTCCTAAGAATAGTGAAAATCCCAGTCCAATGTATATGCCAAAGTAAACAATAATAACATTTAAAAACATGTACTTACACGTAATAGAATATATCCAACCATCCACAATTTGAGAAGAGAGAAGCTCCAAGATAAGATAGATCAAATCCACACATCAAAATTCATCCATAAAGCTCCAATTCATCCACCCAGAAAAAGTGCAAAAATCTCAAGAGAGAGAAAATATCCAATCCAAAGTGGTGATGAGCAAATGAACTCATCTCACTTGTATTTATACACTAATGAGGAGTTCAAATTAGCCTCCTTGGCCTACATAAGCCCCAAAAATAAAATAATGTTCTAATATTCTAACTTTTGGTGACAAGCCCACCAAACTAGCTCACAAATGAAAGAACAAGCCTCTCAAGAGGTCAAATAATAATCTTTGCATGTTGTAGGGCCGTTTAAGAGGCCTAATGAGGTCCATGGGTGCCATAGTGAAGAGTAGGACCCTCAAAAGTGATGGACAAGGGGTTGGCCCCTTGTTCTCTAAACAATAAACCTGTGGTGCTTCTAATGGGTGTGGGGGCACAATAATAATCTCGTGGGTCTCCAAATGAGTCAAGGATGCTTGTAGATCGTCTACAAGGGCTCTGATGATGGTGTAGGGGATGCCACATCATCCTACAAGTCTTTGGTCAGCTGCCAAGTGCATGGTACATCTCTAGGGTGGGCTAGGCAAAGTTGAACCAAGTGTATCATCCTTGTCTAATGGGAGTATCTCAAGCATCTTTGATCATCCTTTGGGATCTATGGAGTGCTGTCTACTGCTGTGGAGGCCCATGGCTCTCAAGACACACCTTACATGTGCCAATGTAGCCCTCCGGAGGATTAAGACCCGATATAGGGAGACCAATCCCAAGATGGAGACTATCTGCAATCCTGCATAAGATCCAATGCGTCCCCTAGCCTTTCAGTACAAGTCATTAGAGAAATCGAGTAAATGAACTTACTGAGCATGGACCACAAGTGGGGACTTCATAATGGCCCGCCCTTCCATAATGGGCTTCAGGATGTGCCAATGTCTCCTAAACTCCAAATGGGGTTAACCAAGTATCCTATTAGGTGGTTTCTACTTCTAAAGGGGATAATATGTTCAAGGTACATCCTTCAAAAGGTGGTGGCATGTGGCGGATAGGTGAATGAAGTAGGGGATGAAAAGTGGAAACCCTGGGCGACATGTTGGGGTACAAGGGTAGCTAAGAAAAGGGAAGCCCACGCTTGGGTTTATAATGTATAGGAGGGAGTAATCGTGGTACATGAGGTGCCCCGACCTTGATTTTTCCACCCTTCTTTATATGCCTTTTGCTTTTTTATGATTTTCTTTGATTAACTGCTTAGGGCTCATGGGGTAAGAGCATGATGTATAAGATATAGCATTGAATACCCCCTTTTAAGGTGGGGCGGTTCATTGCCCACAAGGGGTTGGGACATGGGTTCCTATATGAGGAAGGAGGTTCATAGAACCTGTAGGAACTAGGGTGATGGTCATGATGATGGGGTAGAGCTAATGTATTGGCTTTCGCCCATATGCTAAATGTGTTTGTCCTGGCCATCTTTTGCATTTTGTGGTACATTTTCCTGTTGAATGTGGTCAAATATGCTTTTATCTTTCTTTTAGCTGCATCAACTTCCAGGCATCATTCCAGCCCATGACCCAAGGTGTTGTGGGTAAGGGGAAGGGGCAAGCTAACCCTATGTGGACCTAGTGGAGGAATGTGGACTTAGGTGGGAGAGATGATGAATGGGGTAATAATGAGTGGAAAGGGGTAATATAAGTGGATAAGGGAGCAAGACCACTCAACCAAAATCGTGGTTTCCTATGAAATACCATTGCTAAAGCCAAATGGTCAATAAAAGAGATCCCACAGGACTAGAATTCAAGGTTAATATCCAAAAGGGGTCTAGGGGACAAGAGCATAGACTTAACTCATTCTTTTCGCTGAATCCCCCCATTAATCTATGCCCAAAAGTGTTCATGATAAGCAAACTACAATACTCAAGGCATACTTTTAGGTTCGGGAGGCCCACCTTCAAACATACGATCATGGTAGATGGGCGAGGGACCACATGGCTGGCTCAGGACATGGCACAATGAGCTAACTAGTGGGTTCTGGCTGCTGGTTGAGGACCATCTTCGAGAAAAAAAATTCTCCTAGGGATATCACCCACAAAATGGTTTGTAACAATGCCATCACAGAACTTCGACCTTGACGCCGTATCCTAGAAAATCAGACGTTCGAGAGAGAGAGATAACCCAAAACCTTTGATCCTTCAATTCTCCTTCTTCTGCTGTAACTTCACACTTTTTAAAGACTTCTTCTAGGAGATTGAACTTGTGTTAATGGTTGTCCTCGGAATGAATCAAACTGCTTCAACATATAGGCTTCTGGTGTGGTTGAATTACCTTTCTTGAGGCCGACTTGGTGTGGAGGTGACATAATTCATTTTTGACTCAAAAATAATTCTTTTTAAATGATTCAAAAGCCCAAGAAGGGTCTTTTTAAATGCACAACGACTCTATTGACTTAGAATAAATCTTAGAATTCCTCAATGGGGACTTTGACCTAAAATATGATGACCCAAACATTAAACCCATGCTTTAATAAGTCATAATAATAATAATAAAATTTCTTTTCATTCTTTTTCAAAAGTACATTTTATTATGACTCAAATACGATTATGAAGACCGAACCTAGTTACATTTTTCAACAACTTCTTCCTTCTTTCTCCTCAACTTCGTTCTCCTTTTTTGCCTCTTTCTCTTGTAGATCGAACTTGTTTTTTGTGTGCGCCTCAAATGAGTCGAGCTGTCTCTCTATATATAGTCCTTCAGTTGGGTCGAATAGCCCTAATCCAGGTCGACTTCATGAGGACAGGGTCGAATTGGTGTGGAGGTGACAAATGACACTTTTGACTCAAAAATATTTCTTTTTACATGATACAAAAGCCCAAGAAGGGTCTAATAAAAATGACAATGACTCTATTGACTCATGACAAAACCTAGAAGCCTTCAATGGAGGCTTTGACCTAAAAAATAAATAAAAGAGCATGAAATCCATGCTTCAATAATAGTTTTCTTTTACAATAAATTTTTTGTTTTGACAAATACAATTATGAAGGCCGACACTAGTTACATTCTTCAACAGAATCCTCATGGTTATTTCACCTAGAAATTCCGAGATTTAATTGTAAGCTTTAAAAGCGGTTGGAAATGACTTGAAAATTAATCTAAATACACAAAATATTGATTTAATCACTATAGAGTAAAGAAGAAATTTTTAGGATGGATTTACTTATTTGTATGGCTGAAACCCTCTCCGAAATTTGCAGATCCAACTTGGTATAGCAATGTAATCTTCAGATCTGCAGTGCCAAATTGCTAGATACAAGTGCAAAATTATCTTGAAATAAAACTTGTATCTTTACTTGGTTAGATTTACAATAATTGAATAAACTCTAAATTCCCCAATGATAAAAATGAAAAATTAGCAAGCTTAATAAGCTAATATACTTGCAGAAAAATAAACGATTTGATTTTTTAAACATAGAGATGGTTATTGGATAATACTAGTACCCTTTACCTCACCTTTGCCAAAATACGAAGTTAACACCCTCTTAAGTCGATATTGCCCATTGAATTCAGGGGAGCGGGTTTGATCTCAGAAAAAGTCGCACCCACTATTGCTTAACATTCTTGGCGAATTTCGAATTTGGTTAGGAGCAGCCTCTCTCAAAGTTACATCTCTAGCCTTCAACTCCTATGTGTGGTGAATACCAACCCATGTACAAATCAAAGCTCCCCTCTAGAGATGGCCCCATGCTTGGATCAACTCACTTACAAAAGAAAAGAACTCAATTGGGGTGGCCCCCTAGTTGGTCCTTTCCATTTAACTAGATAGCACCCAATGTCAATAATTGTTAGCCTTAGCATAATTTTATTAATCACCAACAATAGTTAGATTAAAATAAACCCTAGAACAACATCAAGAAAAAGAGTGAAAAGTTAAAACGAAATTCATTCCACACTGTGCATAAAAATTCACATAAGGGTTTGCAAAAATGAGCTCTTTATTTTGATAACAGTTATTTCAATTGACAACAACAATGCATTGAGGAGAGGTTAGCCTTTTATAAAACAATTTGCAATGGCTAGATAATGGCTAGCTAACGACTAGTTTTGACTCCTCCTCAAAAGAGTAATTTACTAGTCATCCACAAGTTGGAGACTTAGTAATATTTTAAAATATTACAATATAATTTTTAGCTCACCCATTAGGGGGTCGACTTGGACAAATTTCCACAATTTAGCCCAAGATTCTCTTTGCTCATAACAGTGTTATCAGAACCGAACCGAACCAGCCTGTACGATCGGTTGGAGGGCAAAATTGGCTTGGATTGGCCTCTTGAACTGTTTTTTGGCTGGTTTGATACTGAATCGGCCAGTTTTGTAACAGAATTGGCCGGTTTAGTACTGAATCGACCATTTTCACTGAATCGGTTAGTTCGGTAAAGCCACGTACAATGCAACATGTGGGGCCTAATTTTTTGTTGTTGTTGTGGTTTTTTTATTTTTTATTTTTTTTTCTCTTAGTTGACTATTGGCTGACAATAGGTGCCTAATGTTCAAGCCTATGGCCCTACTATTGCTATGCAATTCATGGTAATGTTAAATTCTTAAAGTAAAAGTGACATTTTCCTTTATCTTTCATTTTCATCCTTTTACTTAAATTTTTAACATTACAATGAAATGACTCAAGATGTTTGAGAGTGGTTTTGAAGTCATTGGATTTCATCTGGAGAAAGTAGAATTTTAGATCCCACTCAAAATGTAGTAGACTTCAACAATTTTTCAAGATTTTAGGATTGGGGGGATTGCAATATTTCCATTGGATTTTGTCATGTAGGAGGGTATGGAACTAATATTTAATCAAGAGCACTAAGCCCTTCTATGTACCTTGATGTTAGCGGCATTGTTGTTAAACTCCTCTATTATTATCCTACTAAAAATGTACCCATCACTCAAACAAAATCTTGAATTGACATGCTAAGCATTTTCTATCTTATTTTAATGCTTAGAGGGTGATATTGATGACAAAGATCCCAATATAGACAAAGATTTTGATGATATGTATAATACAGTGCGAAACACGCATATGGATTTCCAAGTGAATTCAATGAATTGATTGAGCTAAATACTCAATAATAATACAAAGATATTTTACAAAGATAGAAACATCAAGTTTCTATGTGAGATTCAGTTTCATCTAAGAAACTGCTAAAGAAAGGAAAATAGCAACAATTAGAAGAATGAGCATTAAACTAATATTAGAAATATTCTAATACTCCCTTAATGCTCAATCTATTTACAACACCAATAGACCCCCTGAATTGTTCAAATTTAGCAGGACCAAGAGACTTGGTGAATATGTCTGCGGGCTGCTCTGTGGTGGGAACATATTTCAGCTGAACGGATCCGTCTTCAACAAGCTGGCGAATGTAGTGGCAATGAGTTTCCACATGTTTTGTTCGTTCATGAAAGACGGGATTTTGGCAAGTTTGAGCACTCCTTGATTATCACAAAACAAGGAAGTAGGACCTGTCTGGGAAGCATGCATGTCTGCAAGCATACGTCGAAGCCAAACTGCCTCACATGATGCCTTAACTGCTCCTCGATATTCTGCTTCGGTGGAGGAGAGAGCCACGGCTTGCTACTTCTTACTAGTCCAGGTGACAGCACCAGATCCTAGACTAAACACATACCCAGCTATAGATTTACGATCATCAACTGAACCGGCCCAGTCAGAATCTGTGTAACCACTGAGTATAGGATCGGAACTGCGAGTGTATAGAAGTCCATAATCAGAAGTGCCACGCACATATCGTAGTACACGCTTGGCTGCTATCCAATGATCAGCTTTAGGAGCAGACATGAAGCGGGAAATGTAGCTCACTGCAAAACTGATGTCGGGTCCGGTGGCAGTAAGGTAGATGAGACTGCCTACTAATTGCCTGAATAAAGTTTCATCCACAGGAAGAGAGGATGACTAAGCTGAGAGTTTGAGCCCTGGTTCCATAGGAGTCGTGGCTGGTTTGCAATCCTGCATTCTGAACCTATCCACAAGATTTTTGGCATACTTGGACTGAGAGAGAAGGATGTGATTCTCAGTCTGCCAAACTTCAATCCCTAGACAGTAGTGAAGAAGTCCCAAGTCTGTCATATCAAAGGTTCTGCATAAGTCTTGTTTGATCCCATGGATCAAATGTGCAGAGCTGCCAATAATGATAACATCATCTACATAGACAACCACAAACAAGATATCATCACCAGTATGCTTGATATACAGATTTGCATCAGATGGGCTCCGCTGAAAACCATGATCTGTCAGGTACTAATCAATTTTCATGTACCAAGCCCGAGGAGCTTGTTTCAATCCATAGAGATCTTTAGCTAATCTACATACTTTCTGTTCTTGACCGGCAATCTTAAATCCTGGAGGTTGTGTCATGTAGACTTCTTCCTGTAAGTCACCATTTAGGAAAGCACTTTTTACATCCATCTGATGAACTTTCCATTCAAACTGAGTTGCTAGGGCAAGGACAAGCCATATGGTACTCATTTTGGCTGTAGGAGCAAAAGTCTCCTCATAGTCAATGCCTTCCTTCTGTGAAAATCCTCGAGCCACAAGACGAGCTTTATACTTGTCTAGAGTTCCATTGGCTTTGTACTTCACTTTATATATCCATTTGCAGCTAATGGGCTTTTTCCCTGCAAGAAGATCAGATAGGGTCCATGTGTGATTTTTCTGAAGACTCTGAAATTCAGCGTCCATAGCCTGTTCCCATTCAGGTGTACCTTTAGCCTCTGAGTAAGTTTGAGGCTCAAAGGTACTGTGTATATTAGCCATAAGCGCAAAATTTACTGTAGACTGCTGAGTGCTCTTATGTCTAGAGGTGCGTCCTTCAAGAAGCTCATCATCCTGAAGATCACCAATGGTTTTCGCCCACCATTTTGGTCGAAGAGTAGAGGAACTAACGTTAGGAGTAGAAGAAGAGGGGTCAAGAGCAATAGGAGCAGCAAGAGAAGAGTTATTTTCCGGAGGAAGCTCGGGTAGTGTATTATCAAACATTGATACTGCATCATCCCTCCCATCAGGTGGACCTACCGGAAGAAGAACACTGTGAGGCTGATCTGTAGAATACTGCTCAGAAGAAGAGGACTGAAAGAATCCTCTGTCTTCATCAAATACCACATCCCGACTGAAGCTAAGACGACCAGTGGCAATATCTATTAGTCTATAGGCCTTGTGGTTATCACTATACCCTGTCATCATGAGTTTCTGGCTTTTGGAATCCAACTTAGAGCGTTTAGCAGCTGGAATCCAAGTATATGCAATTGAGCCGAATACTTTGAGGTGACTGATCTTAGGTTTACGACTAGACCACACCTCTTCGGGAGTTTTCCCTTTAACAGCCTGAGTAGGTGATCTGTTAAGGAGATAAACCGCAGTAAATACTGCTTCAGCCCAGAATTTGTTGGGAATATTCTTGTGCTGTAACATGGAGCGAGCCATTTCAACAACCGTGCGGTTGTGGCGTTCAACAACACTGTTCTGCTGAGGGGTGTAGGGGGTAGTGAACTGGCGTTTTATGCCATGAGTAGCACAGAAGGTGGAAAAAGCAGAAGAACAAAATTCCCCCCGTTATCTGTTCTAAGAGTCATGATATCACAGCTAGACTCTTTTTCCACTAAGATTTTAAACTTCTGAAATATACTAAATGCATCAAATTTATTTTTTTTAAAATAAACCCACATCTTTCTACTGAAATCATCTACAATAAGCAGAAAATATTTGCAAGCAGTGATAGAAGATGTTTTCATGGGCCCACAAATATCAACATGAATTAGCTGGAGTACCTTAGATGCGCGCCAGGATTCGCCATTCATGAATGAAGACCGATGTTGTTTTCCAGCTTGACATGTGCCGCATATGCCCAACTGCTGAGTCTGAATATCAGGTAATCCTGACACAAGTCCTTCCCGAGAGAGCTGAGAGAGATACTGCATGTTTAGGTGCCCATATCGTTGATGCCATAGAGTGTTGATGGGAGAAGCACGAGTTGCTAGAGCCACTTCTGGAAAGTCACCGGTGTCAAGAAGTCTGTATAGACCATGATCTTCTAGGCCAACAGCAACTGTAAGATTTGTCTCCCTGTCGATAATAGAGCATTTGTGCAAACTGAATACTATATCAAGCTGAGGAGAGCTCCTCATAATCTGACTGATGGACAGCAGATTAATTTCCATCCCAGGAACATAGTATACATTCAGGAAGATAAGAGTGCATCCACCAGACTGGATTTGGACTGTACCTCTGCCATCTACTGTGTATTTTTCACCTCCTCCAAATACCACTGAATCACTGAAAGGTGAAAAATCAATAAACCAGTCACGTCTGTGAGAGAAATGGCGTGATGCACCAGAGTTAATGTACCAGGCAGATGATGGAATATGATCGGAAGACCTTCTGGCCATAAAAGCATAAAAGGCAGAATCTGTCTGCTCAGAATGTTCTGCAACATTTGCTGTCTGATGAAGTCCTCCCTGTTTCTTCTGTTCAGAAGCAATTCTCTGTCGGCAATCTTTCTTCATGTGACCAAATTTGTGACAGTAGTTACACTGCACAGTTTTCTTCCTAGTAGGATCAAAGGACTGGGAAGAACCTTTCTGCTGAAAGGACTGAGATGACTGATATTTGGCAGCAAAGGCATTTTCTGAAGAAGCTGATGCTGCACCACTACCAAACTGTTGTTTCCATCGATCCTGCTGCATAAGTTTGGTGCATAAGTCTGGGAACTTTATATCAACATTAGTGGCAGTAATGTTTAGAGTTTCTATGAAATGTTCATAAGATTGTGGTAGACTTTTCAGAGTGATGACCACCAGATCTTCTTCCTCCATGGTGCGACCAATGGCTTCGAGCTGATCTCGAATATCTTTAATCTTGTTGAGATGTTCCTGTAAAGACATATGTTTGTCTATCATGATGGAGAACAACTGATTTTTGAGAAAGAAGGCTCTGCTTTTGTCGGATGTCTCGTGAAGGTCCTTCAACTGTTGCCAGATCTCAGCAGCTGTCTTGCTAGAAGGAATCTGTGGTAACTGATCATCAGCGACGAAGAGCTTGAGAAGCATAACTGCTCACGATTTCGATCATCAAACTTGTCTTGATCGGTGCCAGCTGTACCAGGACGGAGCTCCTTTTTGAGAACAAGCTGGTCAAGACGCCTATATTCAAAAATGGTTAACATTCTCTGTTTCCAGATGTTGTAGTTTGTGCCATTGAAGTGTTGACTACCTTCCAGCATTAGATTGGTTAGTGAAGCCATCTGTCTGTTTCCCAAATAGTGAGATTTGACTGATTTGAACAGAATCTGATAGATACTGATATATAACCCGAAATTGCTTCTTTGAGGAAGAAATACCAATTTCTGGTGTGACCACACAGGATCAAACTTGAGAGGCGCAGTTCTACTTAGACCAATCACTGAAAAAAATCTGATTTTGTGCTACCACTTCTTGAAATGATACAGTAAAAATGTATCAAAAATATATTCTCAATAAAAAAAATTGATCTGCTGTATATAGTCACAGAATTTTTTTTTTTATCCGCTGTATATTTTCACAGTTTATGGATCACGCAGCAAAAGAAAATTCGGATCACTGATATGAAGACGTGCTAAAAAAAATTACTTGGTTACGTGATAACACCAAACTGGGATAATCGCAATTGATTGAGGCACGATTTTACGTGAAGAGAACTGGAATGATCGTGCGCGTATGCTGATTGTGGACGGTGGACCGAGCTTTAACACGTTCACGGTGCTGACTGTCGATAGACCGAGCTTTAGCACGTTCACGCTGGTTAAAACAAAAACGCGGTGACTGTGCAATAGACCGAGCCCGTGTTGACTGTGCGTGGCACGTCTGGAAGCCGGTGACCATGAGCCACGATCCTAGACGTCGCTCCGTCCCGTTTCTGACTTTGATTCCGCAGGCCACGCAGAGAGAGTCTTCATAGCTCGGGCGGAGACAGAGGAGATTGTTGGATCGAGGATCGCTTCCGCTGAACACCAGGCTGTAACCTAACCTCAGATACGAACTCTCGAATAGAACCACAACCTGGTATGCAACGCGGTTGCCGAGTCCCGTTTTGATGAAGCTACGGGCGAAGAAGAATGCGAGTGCGATGACACGGTATCTGGTCCCCGACGGTCAGGGTTTTGACACGTCTTGCTGTGGATGCCGTAGTTTTCCTGCTGAATAAAAAAAATGCTGTATGTGTACCTTAGTGATCGAGCGTCCCAAAAAAACTTTCACACGTAATCTCCTGAGATTAACGCCAACAACTGAGATCTGCTCTACAAAAGAACTGGAATTCACACAAACAAAGAACCCTTGGTCCTCGTAATTTCACAAAACCCAGAATCCACTTCTGTATCGAGATAGACGACTGTAAGCTTTTATCACAATGAGCAGAGCCGAAGCTAAGACTCAGTGAAGGCTATCTGGCTTATAGAGGGCTCGACCTTAGAAGGGATTGAGAGAAAGAACTCGCGAGATTTAGGATTCTGGCTCTGATACCATAAAACAGTGCGAAACACGCATATGGATTTCCAAATGAATTCAATGAATTGATTGAGCTGAATACTCAATAATAATACAGAGATATTTACAAAGATAGAAACATCAAGTTTCTATGTGAGATTCAGTTTCATCTAAGGAACTGCTAAAGAAAGAAAAATAGCAACAATTAGAAGAATGAGCATTAAACTAATATTAGAATTATTCTAATACAAACAGAGGTCCCAATTCAACCAACAACTAGAGGAGCCATGGGAGTTTTGGGTTGAAATTATGAGGTCAACATTTGGCCAATTCCTTCGTGGGTTTTGTGCTTTATTGGTGGAGAACCTGGGGTTAATTTCCCAGAATTTTCCAAGCACTGGAGGAGGCCCTAGCAGCAGTTCTTCATAGCCAATATCATATTTCTGGGTAGTTTCAGCGTAGAACTAAGAGAGAGAGAAACACCATATTTGGGAGGGACTTCTTATTATTTATTTGTGCTTAGTTAGCTTGCCTTGAGCAAGCCCAGGTGCACTCTTTCCAGCACCTCATTGTACCCTCTTCTTATTATAATAAAATGGCTTAGCAACGCTGATTTTGGTGCATTTCTGTGATCTAATTCATGTGTTTACATTTTGTGGCTTTTTGTCTATGTTTGCTTTGCATATTTACTGTAAAAATTCCTTAGGAATATTACAGTGGTATCAGAGCTTGATCTTGGCCCAGCTGTGGGTAGCTAGAAGATCATGGAGGATTTGGGTATGAGTGCACAGTGATGGGTGAAATCAGAGACAAACCCATGGCTCAAGGGAAATCTAGTATCCGAAATTTTGGGGTGGAATCCATTGGGACGATGAGAAGTTGGCCCTGTTCAGGAGGGTGACAGACCAGATCCATCCTCACCTTTACAACAGAGACGATAGAGGTGAGTAGGCCGTGGGGGTGCAACCGCCTACATCATGTGAGGAAAGTCGACAAAATTAGGGCACTAGATCTCCTGAAAAGGAGCAGGCAGGACAAGGACAATTAGAGGGTGAGACTAGGAGGCGATTTTGCAGGTGGAGATCTGGCTTTAGATATCAGGAGCTTGAGGGGGAGATTGAGCATGATGCTGAGAGTCCACAGGATGGTGAGGAGCACATCGTTATACTTGGTGTGGCGCAGGAGTCACAATTATTAGAGACCTCTTTGATAGCTCTAGTAGAAACCTTGGTGGAGAGGATAGAGCCTATAGACATGGAGCCATCTGTTGAGGAGATGCCACCCATGGATGAGATGCCGATAGTTGCTGAGGTATCCAAAGCTGTGACTGAGTCATTAGGTGATAGATGCCCATGATAGTTTCATCAGTTCCAGGCCTGCCTTCTAGCATTGAGAGAGAAGGCCACGACAGTGCGAGATGCTATTCTGCAACAGAATGAGGAGTTGGAGGTCACGAGAGCAGTTTGTGTCGAGTTAGCGACCAAACTAACTCATGTTGGGGAACAGTTGGATTCCATAATGGTCCACCTAGAGTGCACATTAGAGCATCAAAGCAACCCTCTTCAGACATACATAGATGGGGATTGCCTCTGCACATTGGAGAGGGAGAGGCAGAGTCACCTCGACAGATTTTGGGTGTTGACCAAGATGGTGAGATGAGGCGACATGAGTTGCGCAGGGTGCAACACTCACAGGATGGGGGGCTTGTTCTATGTGCGGGGGTTCGTCTATTAAATCCCTCCCTTGGGGTTGGATGGTGAGAGATTCTGATTTGGTACCCGGTGGAGTGGGCTGGACTCATGGAGATGGTCATAGTCTGGAGTAAAGCTCCGTGGGAGCTCTTAGACACTGAGGGTACTGGAGGCCCAGGTTGGCACTAGGATCTAGGTGGGGCTCCCTATCCGATAGCAGACATGCGAGATGGCTATGGCATTGATGAGGTAGTCGACATAGTCATTGAGCACATGCATTCCTTAAGGGAGTTCCAATCGACATTAGCTGACAGGGAGTTTGTGAGCAGGCTCCATGGATTGTATTGGTATGTTGGTTTCTTTTGGGGTCGCAAGGTGATTAGCATTCTCTGGCAGGAGTTGGGGGGAGGAGGTGGCATGGGTAGGCCACCGAAACGGGCATTGTATGGAGATAATGTTCTCCCATTGGGGTATTGGGAACAAGAGACACCAAGGATCGACACAGCAGAGGTATCCCCTCTAGTAGGTGTGGAGTTAGGCCGCTTTGGTTTACCAAGGTAGATGAGGAGGTGTAGATCACTTCGTGGCGGGTGTAATAGCAGCGTGGTGGATGCATGGGCACATATGGGATTCCCTATGGTATATGGGGGCATGTCATTAAGCGTTTGTATCCAGTGGGGCATGGAGTTGTGCCACAGAGTTCGGTGCTATGCAGAGGAGTGTAGGGGTACGTACTTGTGTGCAGCCGAGCATGATGTTGCACAACAGGTTTTGAGAGTGTTTCAGCCAGAGAGATCTCCTGATGAGGGCATCAGGCACAACATTAGGTTTGGCACACTCCAATTTGGAGAGCGAGTTGATCACAGGGCCGACCGTGAGCTTCCATTTATCATGCCCCAACATTGCACATTGACACAGGGGACTTGGATATCATCTCTTGATGCTCTGATCACGAGCAACAGGAGCCATGAGGTTCATCTGAGACAACTGGACGAGACATAGTGCATTGGGAGAGAGGCTTTCCTGTTGTGGCATATGGTCAGGACGTGAGTTGGTGGATGCAGGCTTGGGGGTAGTCTAATCTTCTGCAGAGGTAGCACTTGCAACACCCTTGAGCCCACACTCGGGGTGATGCATGATCCCCTTTTGGTGAGACATTCTGAGGTGTCTCGACTCTCTGGAGCATCTACAACGGTTGGTGGACCTTACTTATAGGGGGACGTTTAGACTCTGGGTAGTATTGGGGAGCACTTTTAGGAGGCAGGACGATAGCTTCAATTGTATGGTATGGTTGGCACAGGGCTGTGTCGCACGCACTAGATTGGTTTGTGATGTATGGAGTTTAATATATTGATTGCATGCATGGACCTAAGACGTGGTGCGAGTTGGTTCCATCAGCTGTCAGGACTATACCAGAGTCGTTCTGGCTGTGGGATTTAGGAGTTTGGTTGGTTGATTGGACACTCTGTTTCATGGTGAGTGGGATTAGAATAGGGGATGACCCAGGTCACACTTGGTTTGACATGTGCGGGAGCGTTGAGGCCTTGATTGCATGGCAAGGTTGGTTTTCCTTGTTATCGCTACGGATCAGGGTGAGTGTTGGATGGGTAGGAGGTGACATCATGGAGGTGCTTGGTCCAGATGTGTTGGGACTCCATAGATGTTTTGCCATCAGGTCCCGGGAGTGGTGGATACCACTTGCGCATGAGGGGCAAACTGCCATGATCAGAGTTGCGCAATGACACCATAGTGGCACCCTTTTTAGACTTGCATGGGCTTCAAGCATCATAGGACTTGGCAGTACAACTACCCTTAGGGATGAGTTGATTTCTATAGGGGAAGATCATTCAAATCTTCCATTGGGCTTTGGTGACTTGCTGATGGCATGGGGGACTTCATCAGCATGGTAGGATGGCCAGAAGGAGGATATCAAGTGAAAGCCCATGCGGGAGAGATTTCTTCCCCACGGGGATTAGATTGTATCTTCAGGAGTTTAATCTTGGAGTGCAGGGGGTGGACTACTTGCCAGGGCAATTTCATGGGGAGTCAGACAGAGTCATATATTATCATGATGTTTTACTTATTTATAGTATGCAGAGGGCTTCTGGTACTTATACCTTGCTGGACAGTGAGCGGAGTGAGGATTGCTTCACAGTGATTGGGATGGCTTGGGACTTGATTATCGAGGGATTCCTTCATGACCAGGAAGTGCAGATATCGGGGATGACTCAGTGGCACGATTGGGACCCTGGTATTACTGATGGTGATAGTGGTGATCAATAGATAGAGGAGGCGCTTGTTCAAGCATTGCTTGACGACAAGCAATTTTTGGCAGGGAGGACTGTATACCCCCAATTTTGATTTTCAGCATTAGAGATGAGTTTGGGGAGAAGACACTATTCCGACATTGGGACTTAGGAGGAAATGGGAAAATTGCGGCTCTAGTGGAATGTAGGGTCCACAAGAAAGAGAAATTCGACCTAAGGAGGGAACTCACACTCTTGGAGGAGAGAGGAAAGAGAAGGAAGTTCGAATTAGGAAAGAGAGGGAGTGGGGACCACAAGGAGAGAAGGGGCCAACAAATTATAAATAGAGTTTGGGGGTCTCACTTTTGGGCATCTTTGATCATTTGACAATCTAATATTAGTTCTCTTGAGCTGCTTAACCAAGACAACTATGCTGTTTAGAACAAGGAATTGCCAAGTGGGAATTCCGCCCTCATTTTGGAGAACTTCGAGTGTCTCCCTAGTGAGGTAATTTGGGGAGCTCAATTCAGAGTTTCCTTTGGGCATCATTGTAGGAGTTTGTTTAGCAGTGCACATTTCTTGGGCGCAGAGGTATTTCTAGGAAGCACAGTGTGGGAGCAAGCATGGATTAGAGGCTCTGGGTTTTGTAGGAAATTCTCTTATTGTTAGAATAGAGTTTGGACAAAGATTTTCGAGCTGGATTGGAGGCTATCACTTGGGTCGATTTTCCTATATCTTGATAGGGACGCAAAAGCCAATTCATGGTGTTTGGGGGAGGAGATTCCCAGAGAATTTCCCTTTGAGTATTTACAGGAAATTTCCTTGAGGAATTGCGAAATTATGGAGTGTTTTTCAGGGCCAGAGGTACTTGCTTTAGAGTGGGACGAATTTTCCTTCCTAGGGACTGCGTCGTTATTTTCTGGGCTTGCTACAGGCTCAGCTTGTAGCGATAAATTCACTTAGAGTTAGCGGGATTTGAAGGCTGAATTCTCACTTCTCTTTCAACACAAATATTGTAGGAATTCCCAACTCAGTGGAGGAGTTTTTGAGCAGGGATTTAGTAGTGATTTCTACACTGGGTGTTGGGCCAACAGTTGGAGGAGAACGCCGCACCCCTTTTGGGTAATTTCGGGTTGGTGGATTTAGGCCAAACCCTTTCTGGGATTTTCTGGGTTTATTGAGGTGAGGCCAAGATTAATTTGACGGAATTTTCTGGGCAGATTTGAGGGGTCAAACAGGGGTTCCAATTCAGCCAGCAACTAGAGGAGCCAGGGGGAGATTTTGGCTGAAATTCCGAGGTCAACATTTGGCCAATTCCTTCGTGCCATTTGTGGGTTATTGGTGGAGAACTCGGGGTTAATTTCCCGGAATTTTCCGAGGACCGGAGGAGGTCCTAGCAGCAGTTATTCACAACCAACAACATAGTTCTGGGAAAGTTTCAGCGTAGAGCTAGGAAAGAGCAGCAGTAGATTTGAGAGGGACTTCTTATTGTTCCCAGGTGCACACTTTCCAGTACCTCATTGTACCCTCTTCTTATTATAATAAAATGGTTCAGCAGCGCAAATTTTGGTGCATTTCTGTGATCTAATTCGTGTGTTTACATTTTGTGGCTTTTTGTCTATGTTTGCTTTGCATATTTACTGTAAAAATTCCTTAGGAATATTTCACAGACACATACATTCTCAAGATTTTTGTTTGAAGTTTGAACCCTTTATGAATCTTTTTTGAACACAAGTGTCCTTAAGTTGTGCCCCATTATAAGTAGCATATAGGCTTATATATTCCTCATAAAAGAATATTTTTCACAATGTCTTTGTTTGAAGTTTGAACCGTTTATGAAGCTCCTTAAAATACAAGTCTGCTTAAGATGTGCCTCATTACAGAGGTAGCATATAGGCTTATGGATATACCTCATGGAACATGAATTTTTGCCTAGTCTTTCTCACAAGATTCAACTTTTTTGCAAAATTTGCTTCACAAGTTTCTAATTTTTGCAAAGCCATCATCTTAAGATTCTATTGGTTGCAAAGTCTTCTTCATAAGATTTTATTTTTTTGTAATGTCTTACTTTGTATGTAGAAGGATTCAATCTAAGGCATGGCAGCTATACACTAGATACATGGTGCTTGCACAAGCTTAATGGTTTGTGCTAATTTCTTCTCATTGTATCCTCTTCATGCAGTTTTTAAACAATCAAGGTCATCTTGTCAGCATCACCAATCAGAATGATATTCAGGTAGAACTGTCTGTTCTCCTTCTATTATATATATATATAAAGTTATTTCTTTTTTCCTTTTTGAAACTCTGCATAGTCTCACATTAATCTTAATCTTCACCAAGTTGAATGATAAAAGCATTGTTTTTCTGTTTATTGTGCTCAGCATGCCTACTGAAAGTTGTTCGTTAGTCATATTTAAATAGATGTTATGATTCCATTTGTTTTTGTTGTTTAACTGAATTTCATAAACAGAATTGAGGCTATTCCCATAATTTGCTAGAAACCATAAATTATTACTGAAAAAGTTAGAACCACAAGTAGATATCTGTTTACTATTATAGACTAGAAGTCTCATGCATTTCTTGGCTTTTCTGACTGCTGCTATAGTAATATTCCAACTAGTTGACCTTTGGTATTCACGACAGCCTTTAGATTGCCAAGTATAACATGTTTACTGTGTGGGATATGAATGTGAGGAAGGATGGAAGTAAGAACAAGGAAGGCCATTTTAAATAGGAGTAAATTGTTACAGAAAGAAATCCCCAAAATCATAATATTAGTCAGAAAGCATGAATATTTATTGTCTCTCCAAGGGCTTTCTATCACCTTGAAGAGGGTTCATGTGACTTTTTAAGTTTGCAATCGTAAGTAGAGATTATGCAAATAAAACCAAATAAGGAAATGGGTGTTTGAAAATGCAGACAAGAAGCTTGTGGATTTGAAAGCAGTTAATCTCTTAGCATTTTAAAACTTTCTTGTCTGTATTTGAAATGCTTCTAAACAACACTAAAACATTGACCATACATAAATACTGGCCATTTTTCTTGAGAAAGAAAAGTAATAGGCTTCTTTTTTTGTTTTAGAGAATGTTTTTAACAAGTGGAGGTTGCATTTCTCGGAAGAGGATATATATAATAAAGTTTGAGCACAGTTTCTTTCCTTGTGTCAAAATATTAATATCCATATGAGCATCGTCATGTTGATATAGGCATAGTTTTAAAACTCCGACTCCGACTCCGACTCGGCCGAGGATCAACTCCGACTCCGACTCCGAAACGGTAATGACTCGGCCGTCTCGATTTCAATGACTCGGTCGTTGTAAAAAATACATTAAATATTTATTTTTTTTATAAAAAAACATAATTTTAAAGATTTTAAACATAATTTTAAAGATTTTCATTCATGTTTCCAAACACACAACATTATAATATAGATGGAAGACAACATATAATCAAAGTAGGCTCATGAACCAATCCATTATATCAAAATGGTACCCAATGGCAATACATAGTCAACTGTCATACATGATCAAAGACTCAAAACAAAAAAACACATAACCAAGGAGGCTAGAAATGGCCTCTACAACAAAAGTAAACTATGACGGTGACCAGACTCCAGTACTTACTACTGGCTAGTAGCTACTGCCAGAGGAGCCAAGATCATGTCGATCAATCTCTAGATCATCATCATCAGAGTCAGACAGGGGGCCCCATGGCTCCTCCTCATCATCATCATCTCCAACTACAACTGTAGAAGTGGTACCACTAGCAGGCTGTGCAACTGCAGCAGATGCAAGCTGAGATAGAGTAGATATGTGGTTGCGCTTCTGTCGTGGCTGAGCAGAGGAAGCACCTACAACTGGAGTCCTTGTTGGCTGTGAGACTGAGGTTGGTGGATTGGGATCTGCATTCAACTCAACAGGCTGAAGTTGAACAACATGTCCAATTTCAACTGATGTCTCCATATCTAAATCTAAATCAAGATCCTCATCAGGAACAAACTCTGCTAGACGACTCTCCACTACCCAATCTGATGTTGGATCAATGTCTTCCAACACAATGGGATCTGAATCAAGTCTTTTGTTCAGCAAATGGTTTCGTCTGAGCCGAAGGTTGTATTGGACATAAATTAGATCATTTAACCGTTTTTGATCCAAACGGTTTATCTTCTTTGTGTGAATCCTCTCAAAGACAGACCAATTGTGCTCACACCCAGATGCACTGCAAGTTTGACTCAAAATACGAATCGCAAACCTTTGCAATTCAGGACAATGGCCACCAAAGGCCTCCCACCATTGTGCTACAAAACACATAGGAGTGTAATGAGTTAGCTCAACAAAATTACAAATTATATCTAACTTTCAAATTATAAACGATTTAACAAACTTTAAAAAAAAGAAGTAAAACTATTAAGAATTTGAAAATTGGATTTTTTGTTTACCTGGCTCATCTGCTTCTCTTGCAATCTTTGCTAGGTTCTTCCCAAAGGTACCTGATGCTTTGCTGAAGGTTGTGACCTGTCGGTGTATCTCCAGCTGATCAGACTCCAATGGGATCATGTGATCAATGCAATCAATCAGTCCATCTCTGACCTCCCCTCTCAAAGCTCCTGACTCCTTAGCTTTATAATGATATTGTAGGTTCAAAAAATACCCAGCTGCATGTATAGGGCGATGGAGTTGATTGTTCCATCTTTCATCAATGATTGCCCAAATGGGCCCATACTTTGCCACTCTGTCCTTGTATACTGTCTTTATTTGCTCCTTTGCTTGATCCATAGCCTCATAAATGAAGCCCATAGCCAACCTTTCCCCATCCACCAACCGCAACACCTTAACTAGTGGCTCAGCAAGTTTCACAATCTCTGCTTCCTTTCTCCAAAAAGTTTCTTCATAGACTTTCTTTTTCAATTCTTTGCCTTCCGGTTTGTTAGACCAATTGCTTTGATTCCATTCATCATTGGAAAACATCTTTTGCAAGTTTCTATGTTGGGAAAGCATAGATTGCAATGTCAAAAAATGAGTAGTAAATCTAGTGATGCCAGGCCTAATAATATCCTTGCCCCAGTGTGTTTCCTCATGGGGCTCAAAATCAATGTATGATTGTAGATAAATTTTGTTATGCTTTTGGCATGATCTATAGTGTTTTTGACCCAATCTATTTTTCCAATATCCTCAAGCATGAGGTCTATGCCGATGTTAAAAGCGCGATCGAGATTAAATCGCCGCGGGGAACGAATCGGAAAAAATCGGAAAAATCGGGAAAAAATCGGAAAAAATCGGGAAAAAATTGTTTGGTACAAAAATATTCATTTTTTTTTCATTTTTTTTAATATCTAAACCATCTACAAC
>APFE031380194.1:0-53726 GCA_000404065.3 Pinus taeda | reverse complement strand
TAACTCTATACCTAACTCTATACTAGACCAAGTTGAACTTAACTATTCCTATGTGTCGGAATATCCTAACAATATCCACGAGACCATGGAGGATCCAAATTGAAACATTCTCCTGTAATGCTTCTTCCATCCTGCTCACTGCCTCCCCAGTTGGAATCTATATATCCAATCAAGTGGACATCATTCCTCCTATCATATTTCAGGCAGCAGTGGATTGTTCCTTGCAAATATCTCAGAATGTGTTTGGTTATTATCCAATGATCATGCTTTGGCTCAACTTGGAACTGACTGAGAACATTTACTACAAAACAAGGCTACTTGGGAGTGGGAGAGGAAGCGAGGAGCAGGAGCGGAAGCGGAAGCGGGGAGCAACATTTTCAAAAGCTCCCGGTTCGAGAGTGAAATTTTATACAATATATATTTGTACATATTTCGATGCATATATGTCAACAAAAGCATGTAAAAATGATGAATTAGACATAAAAAGCATAAAAACATAGATTGAACCATATAACATCAATCATCCAGAAGTTATAATCTTCATCAACAGCATCCACAAGTTAGTAACATACAACATATCGAGTCTCGTGATTCATCAATCTTAAAGTTTCAAGCTTTCAAAATTCGATATATAACATTTATCATCTTTGATCACTAAAGTTGTAACTTGTACTTGTAACCATTACCATTACCAAGTAACCAAATGATAACAAAGAATATCTAACATGAAATGAAATGTTTCAACTATCAACTTTCACGAAGCATCATATTCATAATTCTATACCAATGAGCTATAAATGACAATTTCAAACTTCAAACTTAAATTGTCATATATTGTTTACAAAAAATACCATAATAAATATGAAAGAGTCAATAGTTATAAAAGGTACTCAAAACTAGAAATGACAAGTAAATCTATTATCTACTGCTTAACCCTGTTGCCATGAGAAATTTCTAATTTCTTGTCTCGTGCTTTAATGGAAGTCTCATCTTGCATAGTCAAATGATCTTGGTGCTCTTGATTAAATACAAGTTCCATACCCTAGCACCCTAGGTGCTCTTGATTATTGGGAGTCTCCCCCGCATAGAGGGCTTGGTGCTCTTGATTATTGGGAATCTCCACCGCATAAAGGGCTTGGTGCTCTTTATTAAATACAAGTTCCATACCCTAGTACATGACAAAATCCATTGGAAACATTGCAATCCCCCCAATCCTGAAATCCTGAAAAAATGACAAGTCTGCTGGATTTTGAGTGAGATCTAAAATTCTACTTTCTCCATATGAAATCCAATGAGGTCGAAACCACTCTCAAACACCCTGAGTCATTTCATGGTAATGTTAAAAATTTAAGTTTAAGGATGAAAATGAAAGATAAAGGAGAATGTCACTTTTACTTTAAGATTTTAACATTACCATGAACTACATATCAACACTAGTGCCATAAGCTTGAATATTAGGCTGCCCTACTCAAAAATATTCAATAACTCCCTCTATCACACTTGAATCGACAGGGAATGAAAAAAAAATAGGGAGCGCGCTCCCGAGGTCGCTCCCTCCCAAAGCGCACTTTGGGAGCGAGTTCGAGAGGGGGCGTGCTCCCCCGCAACACTGCTAAAAAACCTATGTATGGTTGAGTATTCACCAAGTTCATTAGTGAGCCAATCACTTGTCTATACATGGTTGGATCCACTGGGCTCGATTTGGAACTCCTTAGCCTCTTCAAGTTTGTGATCATGGGGGTTGTCATAGGTGTTAGTGTCAGTGTTTGCATATTGCCATCTGTGATCAAAAATCCTCTTTTCGTATCATATTAGGGTCCCAATCTGAAATTTTTGTCATTCCACTAGGTCGTCATGCAAAAATTCGGTCACTGAAGGTTGAATTAGGGTTTCCTTTACTCCTTTTAGAAATTTACCCCTTGCTAGCTCATTTCAACCTTGTTGAGTATCCATTGTCCATAAAGTTAATGAATCATGCCATCACATCAGTCATGTCATCTTGAAATTCAGTCCTTCAAAGTCTCATTAGGTCTTTTAGGGTTTTTCAAGGTTTCATTAGGTCACTAGCTTTCATTCTTTCATGTGAAGGTAGATTTTCTAGGCTTTATTCCTATCACATCCGGCTTTTAATGCATTTCACTAGGGTAAAAATGCTCAATATACCCTACTATCTTTTCTGGAGCATTGATAAGATGGCCTATATTGTCCAAAAAAGAGAGTATGTACTATGAACATCAAATCAAGAGTCTCTTTCATCATTCCCTTATTAAAATCATAGTCCTTTATCATCTCAAAGAGCTCAACATTGCATGGAGTACCTTCATAGCCAATCCCATATTCACTGATTCATCTACTCAGAATGTTCAAAGTATCCCTTCATAATCTCATCCTTCCACCTCCATTCCTCCATCTCAGCCCATAGATCATTCATCCTCATCTAATCAGTGACCCTCACCATTACCTCCATCATCACCATTTCATGAGCATATTCATTCACCTAATAGAGATGAAATCAGAGAGCAGGAGCAGATTGAACAGGTTGAGGGCATCAAGCCTAAAGGGGTTGATTTGGGCACTTTGACAAACACTTATTAGAGAGGCCATAGGCAGGTGTTGGCCCCACAGATTGTGGGAGGGGCCTTGCCTTCTTCATTAGCAAAGCAGGTACAGAAGGGCAAGGAAAAGATGACAGAGACAGAGATTCAGCATGAGGAGGAGGACCTCCATGAGACAGAGTAGGATTTTAACTTGGTTGACCTAGGTGAGCGTGATGACAGTGAGAGCACAAGCATTGTCATCAAAGAAAAAGATGCACTCATCAAGGAGCTCCAGATCAACCTAGAGAGGTCAAAATACATCATCTCATATTATGAGCAGGAGAATAAGCAGCGTCAAGCCAAACATGATGTCATGGAGATTAAGCTCATCAAGGCAAAGAGGGAAGCAATGAAAGCCAAGGCATTGCTTGATGAGGCCTATGACAAGTATGGTGAACCTGAAGAAGAGAAAGAACCTACAAAAAGACCTAGAACTAGAGGGCTGAAAAGATCTCTAGAACTAGAGAAACAAAAGGAGGTTGAGCTTGCTAATGAGCTCACGTGGAATGAGCAATCTGCCATCTTGATCAATGAGAACCAGGAGCATTGGCTTGATAAGGTCAATCAGCATTTAGAGAAGCTCCTAGAAAAAGCTAATCAGCGAAATGAAATTTAGAAGAAGATGGCAAAACACTATGCCAACAGAGAAAGGAACGCAAGGGTAAAACTCAAGGCTGCAAAAGCAAAAATTGAAGCCCTAAATCACCAAAAAGAGAAGGAGAAGCTTGACATACTTGCAGAGGATTCACTCCAAGCCTAGCTACACTAAACATCAGCTCCTTGACCAATTTTGAAGCCTATTGGCACACATTAGCAAATATATCTTTTCTGTGTTTTTTAGGCAATTTAAATATCAGTTGCATGGTCAAACGCGCAGCACCCTAGACGTTGCGCACTCTTTTGGGACACTTTTTGGAGAAATGGAAACCACCAATGGATGCAGAAGGACCAATACATCTACAAAAACCATGTTCCTAGCCCTGGTTTGCAAAACTGGCAAGTGAAAAGGGAAAAAAACTAGCAAAAAATCATGTTTCTGCCCTCTTTTTCAGCTAGGTGTTGCGACCTTGACCAGTCTTGGGAGAATGAAGTTTTGAAGGGTCAAATCAAGCCCATTTTGAAAACTAAAGGCAGATTTGGAAACTAGACAGGATAAACTTTCCAATGAGCTATCCTGGGCTAAATTTGGACACTGGGAAGGCAATCAAAAGTTGGTCTGAAGATGGCGCTGCGCACTTGACACTATGAGGGCGCACTTGACAGAAAGATGGTGCACTTGACAGTTTGCCTAATTTTTCACTGTTCTTCTCCAGATTTGATTTTCACCTATGGGAATCAACTTTTTACTGATGTAATTGATATGGTAAATGTAATTATGGTCTTTTACTATTACCTAAGGGTAAATACATTAGGTTAATAGTCTTCATCAAGTCAGATGAATCAGTTTCAATGTAATTAGGGATGAGCCAGTTTGACCACCCTACACTCTAGCTATCAGTTCAGATATTGGTGGAACTGCTCCTCGCCTCATGGATTCGACCCCTGACATGGGGATGAGTTTGTTTTGATGTCTATATCTTCCCTTTCTTCACTCTTTTTAGAGGTTGGACTCAGTTGGATGTTGTACTAGTGATCAAAGACACTATTGTATCAAATTTTGGCCAGTATTAATAGATGAGTTGCAGCTATTTCTTTTGGATACATGCGATATGGATGTTTAGCATTTTTTCTTCTTTGTTATCATTTGTATGAATGTTTTGTATGCTCATAAACCATTTCACGTCTGTTATATGGTAATTTTCAAGTTGATAGGCAGAATAAATGTTTGCTCATGCGTTGTTTTGGGAAATTTATCATAATTTGTCCATCTTTCTTCAGTTTAGAAAGAATACATCTCATATGCTCTTCCTAACTCCTCATCAGTCTTAAACCATCTCACCAAATCGCCTTTTAAGTTCTAAGCCTCATGCCTACCTTGCACCTTTGAATGTCGGCAATCATATCTTATTTGCCTTGACCTAACCTCTTTGACTTAATACCCTCATCCAGCAATAACCCTATCAAAAATCAAATCAAACAACCTCTGCACATCATAACTAGCCTAAAATCCTAATCCATCCAGCCCTCTTGGCTGTGATTCTTTGGAGAGAGCCCTCTCAGGCTTGGTAGGGGTAGCCACCAAGTCAAAATATTAGTCTATGGTTACCTCAGCTGGACTCTTCCTCAGCCTTGGAGATTGGGAGGAGTGATAACATACTAGCGCCATTACTGGGGAGCGAAAGCTCTATCTTCCCTGAGAAAAAACGACAATGATTTAGATCTAATTGTTGATGGTGAACAGCAGGTGGACACATAGGAAGGTTGTACCATTCACCTGGCGACTCCATTGACTGAAAGATCCAGAAAATCAACACTTCCTGGCAACTCCACTGCATTTAGATCAATAGCTTGAATAACTTTCAAGATGGGATTTGTTGCAAGAATAGCTTGAATAACTTTCAAGATGCTCCATTAAAAAGAGATCACATTCCAAGTTTCCTAAATAAAATGCCTAAGGCAAATTGGCAAAGCAATTTGCCTATGTTCAAAGATGTGAAAGGTTATGATGCTACTCTTCATTTGGTGAGATTTCACATGCATGTGCGTAGATTAAAGATTGATTTTCCTGAAGACTGCTTGATGAAGATATTCATGGCCACCCTGGAAGGTGAATGATCCAAATGGATCCTAGAAAACCTCTAACTCTTCAAAATCTTCTAAACATTCAAAACTTTCACATAAGAAGAAGTGTTCGAACAGTCGGATAACACTATCAAGAGGCAAAAACATAAAGAAATCCTTGAAAAACAGAGTATCGGCAGTTTAAAGCAACTTTGAATTGGAGTCGTCGGATCTGGTCGATCAATGGTGCAGATCCGATCGACAAATCGCAATTGGCGGTGGCAAAGGGAGGTTATCGGCGGAGACCACATGGTGTATGCGACTACGATCAGTGGGGTCAACGAGGACCATCGATCAAGCGCACAAATCGATGGCCAAGTTGAATCGTGATATCGCAATCGGCGGTTATAGAGGAGCGGAGCCGATATACATATGGCTCGTGACAGCCAGACCCGATAGAGCTATAAAGCAATATTCCATAAAATTTGAGATCCGTCAAACGGCAGATTTCTATGTATTTCGCGTATTTTGTTTATTAAAAATAATACGAAGGGAAGCGTCGATGCGATTAAAACCGAACCCGACAGGTTCCATGAATGCGATATTATAATATTTCAAGTCCGATAAAGCCATTTTTCGGGGTTTTTCAATGTTTAATGTATTTTTAAATAAAAAGGAAATAGTCAGGATTTCAAGTAGGTTGTGGGCGGTAAATGGTTTGGGTCGGGCTCCACCCGATCCCATACAATTGCTGCCACATGTCTAGGCTAAGGAGAGAGAAAACTACCCTCATCAGGGGGTTAACCCCCGTACGAAAGGGGCCACCCGAAATGAACCATAGCCATTGGATCTGGATCTCCCACGGTGGAGATGCGATGTCGACATACAGACGGACCAGATAGGAGTATAAGGCGGATTTATGGATATTCGAAGTTCGATAAACAGTGTTTGGCAGACTTTTCCTATGTTTGAACGTATTTCTCTGTGTAAACAGAGAACGGCGATTTCAAAGGATTTCAAAGGCCCGATGATCAATCTGTTACAATACAGGTGGCCACCATCCCTAGAAGCATTTAGCAGCGATTGCTAACGCTACGAAAGGGATTTGAGCGGACAAAGGTCTGGCCAGAGAGCCCGAGAAGGTGAAATGAACGGACAGTGCCGATTGGCTTTAAAAGCCACAAACAAAGAGCAAACAGGGAGAAGCAGTGTTGAGACAGAGCAACAGAGACAAAGAGTCAGTGAGGAGAGAAAGTGTACTCATAAGAGACTTGGGGGATCCAAGTAAAGCCTTATTGCTTTGTATCTGTTGTGTGAGGCTCAAATTGAGCTCACTGTTGTAAAACTCTGTTTTTGAAGACATAATAGAGAGGTCACCACTGAAGGCTGGACCAGGAGACGTAGCCCAGGAGTGTTGGGTGAACTCCCTATTAAACTTGCTGTGTTTATGTGTGTTGTCTATTATGTTCTTTAACTGCTTCATTGTCTATGTATTTCGCAATCTTATCGATCCATTGCACAAAGTAACATAGGCAAATCCGTGCACATGAGTCTGTAATACCTTAATAATTGTCTAAGATCTCATTATCAGATCAGTGAAGCCCAATCTTGGTATGAAAGTTTGCCGCCTAATTGTATTTATTGTTTAAAGGATTTTCATACCATGTTCTTTGAAAGGTATAAAGAATCTTCTCCATCCTTAATATTAGTTCAAAACTATTGTAAACATGTTGATACTTTAATTGAAAGTCTTGAGAATGTTTATGGAGATGATGAATTCATGGACGATGAGATCATGGAAGCCCTGTATGAAAGTCCATTTCAGCAGCATCAAGAAAGCTTAGAGGATACTTGTCAAGATGCTCAAGAAAGTTTGTAGCAGGTTGAAGATCTTTGTACAGTTGAAAATGATGGAAGGCAAGGTCTTATTTCAGATCTGCTTGCAGCAGAAGATGGTATGAAGGAAAATCAAGTTCCAATTTCAGATTGTGATAAGGTCAAGCTGGCTATTCAAGATCTTCAGGCGCTGCGCGTTTGTCTAGGAAAGCTAGAATCACCTCCTCAGCTCCACCAAAGTTGTATTCGACCTCCCACAAGTAAGTAACAGCTGAAGATTACATGTTTCTTCCTCCCAAAATCATTCTCAAGGTGTTTTGAAACTTTGTTGAAGATTTGATGTTATTTTCACATCTAAACCCTGGTATCTCGCTAAAAACTACCCTTGCACTTCCAATTCCTAATTTTAACTCCCCTACACTTTCATACACCCCCTACACCTTCATTCCCTTTCCCTAAACCCTTTTATCCCAAATACTCTCTAAACCTTTGTCCCAAAACCCTAAGTCCTAGGTGCTACAACTACCTAGGCTCCCAAACCCCCTACATTGCAAACAATTCCCCATCCCAAAAATCTATCATATTAATACCCCATATCCTCCTCCATTACATACATCCCTTTACCCATCTACTTCATATTTCCCTTCCCCATTCCCTACTCCCAAAAAGCCACATTCCAACAACCTTATACCTCCCTAAGGTTTGATATTAAAACACTATGGCAGAAAAGGAATATAAGCCATATAGTGAGGAAGAAGAAACAAAGGTCAAGAAAACACACAAAGGAGGCAGAATACTCAAATTTGAGCCAACAGATCTCAGGGAACTCTTGGCATCTCCTATGGTTGTGCCATCCTTCATATATCTAGGTTGTTATGATTTCTATGAGCAAATTCAGGCAGTCCAACACCATCCTATGTTGACTAGACTCTTCATATCCAAACTCCAAGACAACCAAGTCACTTTAGCAAGTGTCACTTTTACTTTATCTACTGCCATTATATCATCTGCCACTGAAATCCCAGATGTTGGGGAGAAATTGTTTAAACAAGGAGTTGGAGAGACATTATTATGATCTTTCCATAAAACCAAGGTACCGAAAAGAAATAAAGGCCTATTTTCCTTTTTCTCACCTACTAGACAGATATGCTCCAATGATGAAACTTATCATGAAATACTTTTCAAATGAAGGTAGAATTTCTAGGCTTTATTCCTATCACATCTGGCTTTTAATGCATTTCACTATGGTAAAAATGCTCAATATACCCTACTATCTTTTCTGAAGCATTGATAAGATGGCCTATATTGTCCAGAAAAGAGAGTATGAACATCAAATGGAGAGTCTCTTTCATCATTCCCTCATTAAAATCATAGTCCTTTATCATCTCAAAGAGCTCAACATTGCATGGAGTACCTTCATAGCCAATCCCATTGATTCATCTACTCAGAATGTTCAAAGTATCCCTTCATCATCTCATCCTTCCACCTCCATTCCTCCATCTCAGCCTATAGATCATTCATCCTCAACTGATCAGTCACCGAAACCATCACCTCCATCATCACCATTTCATGAGCATATTCATTCACCTAATAGAGATGAAATCAAAGAGCAAGAGCAGATTGAACAGGTTGAGGTCATCAAGCCTAAAGGGGTTGATTTGGGCACTTTGACTAACACTTATCAGAGAGGCTATAGGCATGTGTTTGCCCCACAGATTGTGGGAGGGGCCTTGCATTCTTCATCAACAAAGCAAGTACAGAAGGCAAGGAAAAGATGACAGAGACAGAGATTCAACATGAGGAGGAGAACCTCTATGAGACAGAGCAGGATTTTGATTTGGTTGACCTAGGTGAGCATGATGACAGTGAGAGCACAAGCATTGTCCTCAAAGAAAAAGATGCACTCATCAGGGAGCTCCAGATTAACCTAAAGAGGTCAAAATACATCATCTCATATTATGCGCAGGAGAATAAACAGCTTCAAGCCAAACATGATGTCATGGAGATTAAGCTCATCAAGGCAAAGAGGGAAGCAATGAAAGCTAAGGCATTGCTTGATGAGGCCTATGACAGGTATGGTGAACCTGAAGAAGAGCAAGAACCTAGAAAAAGACCTAGAACTAGATGACTGGAAAGAGCTCTAGAACTAGAGAAACAAAAGGAGGTTGAGCTTGCTAATGAGCTCACATGGAATGAGCAATTTGCCATCTTGATCAATGAGAACCGGGAGCATTGGCTTGATAACGTCAATCAGCATTTAGAGAAGCTCCTAGACAAAGCTAATCAGTAAAATGAAATTCAAAAGAAGATGGCAAAACACTATGCCAATAGAGAAAAAAATGCAAGGGCAAAACTCAAGGCTGCAAAAGCAAAAATTGAAGCCCTAACTCAACAAAAAGAGAAGGAGAAGCTTGACATACTTGCAAAGGCTTCACTCCAAGCCTAGCTACACCAAACATCAACTCCTTGACCAATTTTGAAGCCTATTGACACACTTTAGCAAATATATCTTTCGTATGTTTTTTAGGCAATTTAAATATCAATTTCATGGTCAAATGCACTTTTTTGGGACACTTTTTGGAGAAGAGGAAACCATCAATGCATGCAGAAGGACCAATACATCTAAGAAAACCATGTTTCCAGCCCTTGTTTGCAAAACTGGCAAGTGAAAAGGGAAAAAATCTAGCAAAAAATCATGTTTTTGCCCTCTTTTTCAACTAGGTGTTGCGCACTTGACCAGTCTTGGGAGAATGAACTTTTGGAGGGTCAAATCAAGCCCATTTTGAAAACTAAAGGCGGATTTGGAAATTAGACAAGATAAGCTTTTCAGTGAGCTATCCTAGGCTAAATTTGGACACCGGGAAGGCAGTAAAAAGTTTTCCTAAATAAAGCGTTGCACACTTGACACTGTGAGGGCGCACTTGACAGTTTGCCTAATTTTTCACTGTTCTTCTCCAGATTTGATTTTCACCTACGGGAATCAAATTTTCACTGATGTAATTGATAGGGTAAATGTAATTATGGTCTTTTACTATCACCTAGGGGTAAATACATTAGGTTAATAGTCTTCATCAAGTCAGATGAATCAGTGTCAATGTAATTAGGGATGAGCCACTTTGACCATCCTACACTCTAGCTATCAGTTCAGATTTTGGTGGAACTGCTTCTCCTTTCATGGATTCGACCCCTGAGGTTGGGATGAGTTTGTTTTGATGCCTATATCTTCCCTTTCACTCTTTTCAGAGGTTGGACTCAGTTGGATGTTGTACTAGTGATCAGAGACACTATTGTATCAAATTTTGGCCAGTATTAATAGATGAGTTGCAGCAATTTCTTTGGGATACATGTGGTATGGATGTTTTGCATTGTTTCTTCTTTGTTATCATTTGTATGAATGTTTTCTATGCTCATAAACCATTTCATGTCTGTTATATGGTAATTTTCAAGTTGATGGGCACAATACATGTTTGCTCATGCTTTGTTTTGGGAAATTTATCATAATTTGTCCATCTTTCTTCAGTTTACGAAGAATACATCTCATATGCTCTTCCTAACTCCTCATTAGTTTTAAACCATCTCACCAAATCACCTTTTAAGAGCTAAGCCTCATGCCTACCTCGCCCCTTTGAATCTCTGCAATCCTATTTGATTTGCCTTGACCTAGCCTCCTTGACCTAATACCCTCATCCAACAATAACCCAATCAAAAATCAAATCAAACAACCACTACACATCATAACTAGCCTAATACCCTAATCCATCCAGCCCTCTTGGTTGTGATTCTTTGGAGAGAGCCCTCTCCGGCTTGGTAGGGCTAGCCACAAAGTCAAAAGATTGGTTTGTGGTTACCTCAATTGGACTCCTCCTCAGCCTTGGAGATCCGGAGGAGTGATAACAATAGGTTTGCAATCCATCATGTCAAACCTCTTCAACATCTCGATAACATACTTTCCTTGAACTAGATAAATCTCATCATGTCCTTGCCAGAATTTCAGTCCCGAATAGTCAGCCCAAGGTCATTCATATCAAATTTTGCTACTAATTGCTTCTTGCATTCTTGGATTCGACCTTCTACACCTTTCAAAATAAGATCATCCACATATAGAAGAATGATTACGGGCTCATTCTTCACAACCTTGATATAGAGATTCAGATCATCAGAACTTTTTGTGAAGGCCAATCTTTGTGGGTATGCATCTATCCTTGGATACCATGCCCTAGGTGCTTTCTTAAGGCCATATAGTGCCTTCTTCAACCTGCAAACATAAGCCTTTCTATCTTTAACTTCAAATCCCAAAGGTCTCTGTTAAATTTAGGTATGATCTATGCTTAGTGCAATTTATTTCAATTTTCACAGTTAGCTCAATACCTTTTCTAGATTAGCAATCACATCAGCGTTAAAGTAAACTGCAGATAAAACATAAACATAAATTACAGAAGACAAGCCAAGACAAGAGGACACAAGATGTGGCACTAGCGAGGGACAAACCCCAATGTGGGGAAACCCTTGATCAATTCTTCTTATATGTTCTTCAATAGTTCAACAGAGAGAGAGATAGTATGTTTACAACAGAAGTCAACACTTTGACTTATCTAGATAAGAGCATAGATCATCTCTAAGAAGATGATACATGAGAGTAGTTGAGGACATGCTGCTTCAATTGAGTCTCCAAGGTGACTCCTTCACTTATCGTTGTGCTGCATTTCGTCATCATGCTGCACCTCACCATGTTGCACCAATCATCACTATGCTGCATCTCATCATGCTTCATTAATCATGACTGTACCCATCACTGTACTGCATTATGTGCCATTGTTGCACCATGTTGCAATATTGACCTATGTGCTGGCTGCATCTTGCTTGCTTGTTGTCCCTAGCATGCTTGATGTTGCATGCTAGCTGTCCCTTACATGCTAGCTGTAACATTGCATGCTTGGTGTATTTGCTGCTAATTACCATACCACTGTCCCATTGTTAGTTAGTTGTCCCTTGCATGTTGCTCTCCTTCGGAGATAGATGCTCCGACAGTTCTTGGCAGTTTCGGCAGTTCTCGGTTGTTCTGGCTATTTTCGGCAGTTCTCGGTTGTTCTGGCTATTTTCGGCAGTTCTCGACTGTTCTGGCTATTTTCGGCAGTTCTCGGCTGTTCCGGCTATTCTCCGCAGTTCCCAACAGTTCCGGTAGTTCCCACTGTTCCGAGCAGTTCCGACAGTTTTGATAATTCTCGACAGTTCCTACAGTTCCGGCAATTCCCGACAGTTCTCGCAGTTCCTGGCAATTCCGGCAGTTCCCGACAATTCCGATTGTTCCGGCAGTTCTCGACAACTCCGGTTGTTTCGGCAGTTCTTGGTAGTTCGCGACAGTTCTCGGCAATTCAGGTTGTTCCGGCAGTTCTCGGTAATTCCGGCTTTTGCCGTCTAGATTAGGGTAGTGTTATTTCTTAGGATCTCTCCTCCTACTAAAACCCAAAGACAAGTAGAGAGGAAGAGATCCCAAGTGTGTTGAAATGACTTGAAGGCCACCTCTATTTATACTAAAACGTCGAGCACAAGTGGGGTTTATTTGGTTGCTGGCTGACGTTCACGAATTGTCCCATAACACAAATAAATTCATATCTCCATGAATGCTTATTGGAATCGGATGATCATTAGATCAATCCTACACCTTTCGATGAGAGGGATCCAAGAAAAATATCAGCTTCCATTAATAAGATGAGGCACATGGAGTTTGGCCCTGGTTGCCAATTTTAACACAATGAGAAATCAAGAAGTGTCAGGAAGACCTCCTCTGTTTGATGGCACAAATTTTGATTTTTGGAAAAAAAGAATGTCCTACTACTTAATGTCCCTTAGACCTGAAGTTTGGTATTCGGTTTTAAATGAATACACAACTCCTTCCAGTCTTCCAACAGATCAAGACGAAAGAAAAGCTTACATTGCAAATGCAAAAGCCTTAAATTCCATCACTAGTGGAATCACTGATTCTGAATTTACGAAAGTCATGAATTGTGACTTGGCCAAAGAAGTATGGGATAAGCTAGTTAGCTCATACGATGGGGACTCTAAAGTTAAGAAGGCAAAGCTTCAAACTCATAGAAGGCAATTTGAAAGTCTGAAAATGGATCCGAGTAGCTGAACTGGTCAACTCTCTTAAAGGAATGGAAGAAAACATTGAAGAAAACACTATTGCTCAAAAAGGTCTTAAGATCTCTCCCAGACAGATTTGACTCCAAAGTAAGTGCTATAAAAGAAATGAAGGACCTAGATACTCTCAAGATGGATGAACTTCATGGAATCCTCGTTGCCTATGAGAAGAGAAAAGGAATCCCAAGTTCCAAAGATGCAGCATTCAAGGTCTCAAAATCAAAAAAGGGGAAAGAATGGAATACCAGTAGTGATGACTCCGATGTTGAATCCGAACTGGCGCAATTTGTACGAAAACTAAAGAAAGGATCTAAGCTAAAATATAAGTACCCTCTTATTTGTTTCAAATGTGGAAGAATAGGTCATTATGCTGCAAAATGTCCTCATAAGCATGATAGTGATGGTGAGGAAAATTCTAAAAGGATGATATACAAAAAGAAAGGTTTGATTAAGAAGAATTAATTCTCTAAGTAAGATGAGTCCGATGAAGGTGAATTTTTAGTCATAAAAAAGAAATCAACTAATCAGTCCCCTCACCGCAAAGGAGGTAATGGAAAATGAGAAATTAAGAAATAAAATCATCTCTCTCAAGGTAGAAAACGAGGAAACAAAAAGAAGGGAAGACCTCTTGGGAAATAAGCTAAAAGAAAAAGAAGAAATTTGTGAAGAACGTGAAGCCGAAATAGTATCTCTGAGGAAGGAATTGGAGCAAGTCAAAAGGGGTTGGGAAAGCTCTCAAATACTTGACTCTATACTAAATAATCAGAAACCTCACCATGACAAATTTGGGATAGGTTTTAAAGGAGAATCATCAAGTACTAAGAATAATGTGAAAAGCTATGCCAATGTACTTTCCAGCGACCCAAAAGAAGAAAGATTATTTCATCAAAGGCCCATCTCAAATCCAAAGAATGAAGAGAGAGTAACTCCAAGGAAGAATGTTGATTCAAATCATGGCTATTACAACAGGTACAAAACTATCTTTTTTGGGGATTGTCTTTATTGTAAAAATTTTGGTCATCAAGCTAAACATTGCATGGCCTGTAAGAATGAAACACCAAGATTGAAGGATCAAACAAACAAACCATATGGCCTCATAGGGCAAGGACAAATCAAGACCTACAACTCTTTTGATCCCTTGGCCAAATTTGATCCAATTTGCTGATTTTGTAATGATAATGGACATAATGAACAAAATTGCCCCTTCAAAAGAAGAAAAGCAAAAAATGAGAATCCCAACATGGATAAATGTGGCCGAGGTCTATGTGCTCATAGTGATGAGAATCATTGGTTTGTGGATAGTGGGTGCTCCAGACATATGACAGGGGGCAAAAGGAAGTTTGTCTCATTGAACAAAAAGGAAGGAAATGTATCCTTTGGAAGTGGATCTGCCAAAATTGCTGGAAAAGGAACTGTTACCCTTATCAATGGAAAGGAAAGGCTCAAAATGCTTTGCTAGTAAACGGGCTCAAACACAATCTCCTGAGTGTTAGCCAAATCTGTGACCAAGGACATAATGTTGTCCTTAGCACTAAAGATTGTGAAATAAGAAACTCTTCCTCAGGGGAACTTGTGGTGAAAGGAGTTAGAACATCAAATAACGTCTTCATTCTGAACAAAATTCAAGAAGATAAATGTTACTTAAGTCAAACAGATGAAAGTTGGCTGTGGCACAAGCGATTTGGACATACAAGTTTTGATAACTTGATCAATATCAGCAAGATTAATGCAGTATGCGACATCCCAAAGTTATTCAAGCCAAATCAAGGAGTATGTATGTCAATGTGGAAAACAAACTAGAACTAGCCACAAGACCAAGGAGTTTTCTACATCAAAACCTTTGGAGATCATCCATGCCGATTTATGTGGACCAACTAGAACTCCGGCACTCCAAGGAGAAAGGTACTTTGCTTTATTTGTTGATGACTATACTAGAATGATGTGGGTATATTTTATAAAATATAAATCCGAAGCATTTGAATGTTTTAAGAATCTTAAAGCTTTTGTAGAAAATGAAAAGGATCTAAGATTAAATGTCTTAGAACGAATAGAGGGGGAGAATTCACATCAAAAGAATTTGATGAATTCTGTAAAGTAAATGGAATCGAAAGAGAACTCTTTGCTGCCAGAACACCCAAGCAAAATGGGGTAGTTGAAAGAAGAAACCGAAAAGTTCAAGAAATGGCAAGAACAATGCTAATAGCAGCTGATTTACAACCAAAATTCTGGAGAGAAGCAATTAGGACAGCTGTTTATGCCTTGAATTGAACTCAACTAAGACCAAATAATGAGAAGACTCCTTATGAATTATGGAAAGGAAGACCTGCTTCAGTGAAATACTTCAAGATTTTTGGAAGCAAGTGCTTCATAAAAATCAATGATGGCTCACCAGGAAAATTTGATTCTCGGGTTGACGAAGGGATATTCCTTGGATATTCTACAAGGAGGAAAACCTACAAGTGCTACAATAATCGACTACGGAAAATAGTGGAAAGCATTTGATGTGAAGATTGATGAAGACCTTCTAGAAAAAGAAATTGAAGATCATGAAGTTAACCCTTTCATTGAAGAAGAACCTGAAAAAGAGGAAAAAGATAAAAAGAAACACAAGGAAAAAGAACCATCTCAAACCCCTTCAAAGATGAAGTTTCTCCAAAAACATCATGCAGAAGAAGGGTTGCAAACCCGAAGAAGGATGACAAGTACACCAAAGAAAAATGATGTTGCTCTTCTATCCATGATAGAACCAGAAACATTTACTCAAGCAAGGATCCTCATTGGGTAAAAGCCTTGGAAAAAGAAATGTCTCAAATCGAGAAAAATGAGACATGGGAGCTGGTACCTCGTCCAAAGGATAAAAATGTAATTGGAACCAAGTGGGTGTTCAAAAACAAAATGAATGAAGATGGACAAATCATCAAAAATAAGGCAAGGCTTGTTTGTAAAGGTTATTCACAAATTGAAGGAATTGACTTTGAAGAAACTTTTGCACCAGTAGCTCGTGTGGAAGCTATAAGGATGTTCTTGGCATTTTCTTGCTCAAAAGGGTTTAAAATCTATCAAATGGACGTAAAATCAGCATCTCTGAATGGGGAACTCAAGGAAGAAGTCTACATGGAGCAACAAGAAGGGTTTAATCTAGAAGAAGGAAAAGACTTTGTTTGTAAGTTGAAAAAGGCATTATATGGGTTGAAACAAGCTCCTAGAGCTTGGTACGCAGGATTGGATCACTATTTACAACAACAAGGCTTCAAAAAAGAGGTGGCAGGAAGTAATCTCTACATAAAGACGGATGAGGTTAAGTTGCTAGTCACACTTGTCTATGTTGATGATCTGATTTTTGCTAGTAATAATGATGAGATGAGCCATGATTTTGCTCAAAATATGTCAAAAGAGTTCGAGATGTCGATGATAGGAGAGTTATCTTACTTCCTTGGACTACAAGTATCTCAAACCACGACAGGCATGTTCATATCTCAAGCCAAATATCTTAAAGACATGCTTAAAAGATATGGAATGGAAGACTATGCACCCATGAACACACCTATGACCACAGATTGCAAATTAAGCAAAGATGATGATTCTCCTCCGGTAGATGCAACTCATTACAGGTCAATAATTAGAGCCCTTCTATACTTAACTGCTATGAGACCTGACATTATGCAAGCAGTAGGAATGGTGGGAAGATTTCAATCAGCTCCTAAACAATCCCAATTGGGTTGTAAAAAGAATTCTCAGATACTTGAAAGGAACTAATGATTTCGGTCTTTGGTACCCTAAGATCTCAACTCTTACTGTGACTGCATACACCGACGGTGATTGGGCCGTAAGCGTCAACGATCGGAAAAGTACTAGTGGAAATGCATTCTTCCTGGGAGATTGTCTAGTATCTTGGCTCAGGAAAAAAACAAACATCTATATCACTATCTACAGCTGAAGCCGAGTATATCGCTGCCGCAGATTGTTGTACTTAAATATTATGGATGAAGGAAGCTTTGAAAGATGTCAACATAGGTACAAATCAACCAATCACCATCTATTGTGATAACACAAGTGCTATCAGCCTCGGCAAAAATCTAGTGATGCACTCAAAGACCAAACATATACCAATCAAGTATCATTTCCTTCGTGAACAAGTAGCTGAACAAAATGTCATCTTGGAATATATCAATACTAAGGAGTAGATAGCTGATATTTTCACAAAACCTCTTCCTCAAGAAGCATTTGAACATCTTTGTCAAAAGATGGGGGTTATTTCTTTAGCCTCACATTAAGTTGATTCATAAAGATGTTGCATGACAGTGGGAGTCCTTGTGCACTCCTTTGCCATTGATGTCAAAGGGGGAGAGAAGAAAAATATTGCCATCAATGACAAAGGGGGAGATTGTTATTCTAGGTTGTCATTGATGTCAATATAACAGTGTTAGTGATGGAAAATTCTTTGATACAATGATTGTCCATTGATGCCCATTGATCATAATGCTCATAGTGATGAAAGTTTGATATATGATGATATAATGATGTGGGAGGTCGATTGAACAACAAATGATGCAGGAGGTCAATTGAACAACAATTGAACAGTAAATGACGCAGGAGGTCGATTGAACAACAATTGAACAACAAATGATGCAAGAGGTCAATTGAGCATCAAGTGAACAACAAATGACGGAGGAGGTCGATTGAACAACAAATCATGCATGAGGTCGATTGAACAACAATAGACGTAGGAGGTCAATTGACTTCTATTGACCAGCAATTGAACAGGAGCAATTGAAGAACAATTGAACAACGATAATGGAGGAGTATTGCAGAGTATCAAAGGAGTTAACATATCGGAAGATCGAGGGTAAGAAAGTACGGACTTCCTTGATTGTGGCTGAAGTCCCGCACCCAATCCTAGCCGTCGATCTCATAGTCAACCCTTAGATCATGGTCAATTGCGGGGTTTAAGGCCGATTTTTAATCTATGTGGTAGTCGAAGTTCCGCAAACTGTTAGTTGAGATAACGTTGTGGACCCGCTGCACCATTATAATACATCTTAAAGAAATATCGCATTCGCCATACCACAAGTGTTTAATGTCTTGTCACGTTAAAACCTCCAAATGCGATATTATTACGGACTGAATTGCTCCATTGTAACACGCCCTATTGAATATTGCATCCTTTGTGTCAGAACTTTCATATCGTAATTCATAAATGGATGTCATAGTAAAAACTGCGATTGCGATATTATGGTGGATTCGACTGCACCACTATGACATAACTTATTGGAATATCACTTATCGCAAGTCTTGAAGAAATGTAACGATGGTAAACCACTGATTGCGATTAAGGTGATGACGTGGCACGTGGGATCTCCATATGGGTAACGTATATCGGGCATCTATCACAGAGAAGAGGTAGCAATCCGTGAACTTGAAGGAACAAAGGAAGCTAGAAGGTCATGTGAACGAAAGAAGAAGTCGAAAGGTCAAGAAACCAAAGGTCTGGCAGATGATGAAGGTACAAAAGAAGCCAAAGATAGAGAGAGAGATGTGTGAGCAGGAGGACAAAAGTAAGTTGTAGGTCTAGCAGGGCTGGGAGCAAAGAATAACTAGCAAACATATCTAGCCAATATACAACAGAAGGATAGGTGTCCTTGGAGTTGGTGCTCCTAAATGAATATTTTTGTACCAAACGATTTTTTTTTTTTTTTCGATTATTACGATTTTTTCCAATTTTTACCTCGCGCCGATATTATCCCGATAACGATTAGTGCAACATTGCTATATACATTGTACTTGATCTATTGTAAAGATTATATTAATAAAAGCATTTATTCCTGTTGTTCATTCTGTGTTTTAAAATATAAATGATTTAACTGATAAAAATAACAATTGAAAAGGAATACTGATTCACCCCCCAGTATTTCCAACTTCTTCTATTAGAAATCAATTGTTCGACTGGTTTCTTGTAAAGATTTGGGGTACAAGGATGGTCCTTCTGAGAAATGGGACACTTTCAATGATGCTTTCATTTGTGTAGATTAAGAGATGGAACTAGATGGTCTCACTGATATACCTCCCATTACAAATGATCCCCAACTAAAGTTTAAGGGACGAGTTCTTGAGAGCATGTTCTGTGTTCTTTATTTTATGTGATTATGCTTTTGAAACTTGACATATCCTTTGAAATATCTGTATAGGCATGTATAATTCTAAACTTTAAAGTTTTGTGTCTCATATATATATATATACACACACACACACACACACACTATAGTTTAGAGTCTTAGACTCTAGAGCCTTGGACTCTGTAATCTTTTTGGACACTGACATGCCCATCTAACTTCATTATTTGAATAATGTGCCATTATATATAATACACACTATAGTTTAGACTCTAGAGCCTTGGACTCTATAATATTTTTGGACACTGACATACCCATCTAACTTCATTATTTGAATAATGTGCCATTACATGATATTTATTGTTATGAATCATGATATTGATTGAAATTTGAATTGTTTTTACATTCATTATTTTATGTGATTATGCTTTTAAAATTTGACATATCCTTTGAAATATCTGTATAGGCATACACGCTATGTCTCCTCGTACATAGATGTCAAAAATATCATACTATTACCCGTTGCCCATATCTGGATTCTGTACCCATGTCCCCTCATTTCCAGATTTCAAAAATGTTGTGCCTAGTTCTGTACCCATGTCTCTTGGCAATTATGTTAATAGTTCATTGCATTGCTACAAAATTAATGTGTCAGAACATTTTTATGACTTACAAAATTGCATATAAGAAAAATGCGATATTTCCCAATTGCTTTTAAGGAAGCCACATATAAGCCCATCTTTGTGAATATGACCGTGTGTGGCTCTTTTGCTTAGAGCAAGGATGGATGCAAGCTTCGACTTTGTGTACTATTTTGAGAGCCATACCATGATCAAAGCATAAAGTTTTAAGCACACTATTGGTAATAAGTATGAGCTATATTTGTATTTCTTATAATGGTGTTGGCTGTCGAATCCTACACAAAGGAAATTTTAATAAGTTGGGCCTCATATACTATCAGTCAAATAGTAAGAAGACGATGAAGAAATGATCTCATGTCTATATTAACTGCTATATATGGTCATACATAAGAGGCTAATGTGTTTTGAATCTGTACAAAAATGGACTAAATATATTACACAGCTTGGAAACAAGTTGTGTTCACAATTCCAGGGTAAAATGACACTTTAAAGGTGCATTCCATCCTTGAGAATATTTTAACATGTTTTATTCAACGCAAAGCAATGATTTTTTGTCATGTTCATAAATTAGACTTAATAAAAATAGTGAACTCATAGAACTGTTGCTTAGTATATACAGCAACCCTTAAGATAAATGCATTCACGTCAATGAAATTAAGAGTTTAAGAATGATGTGGTAAGGATAACAAAATTCTTAGTGTCCTAGAACTAGGGAGACTTTCTTCTCCCTTTGTAAATTAGACATTGTCTGTTCAACGAATACTGCGATTGCCCATCCAAAATCCCCTGATAGTTGGTCCAACTTAAAATGGCAGAACTTATAGGCCTCCCAAAACATACATGTAAGTAGCATGTCAACATACAAAGTAACGTACATGATTTTTTTAATTTTCACTATATATATGATTTTTATACAAATAATTTTATCTATGTGCACATGTTTATATACAAATACTTGGGTGAACCCTTATGGATATTATTGAATGCACTATTTAAGTCAGTACATGATTTTTTTAATTTTCACTATATATATGATTTTATACAAATAATTTTATCTATGTGCACATGTTTATATACAAATACTTGGGTGAACCCTTATGGATATTATTGAATGCACTATTTAAGTCACTTATAATTATACAGGACAGAACTAAGATATCATTTAATTTAATAGATTGTCGATACCATGCTTCAATATAATGGGCAAGAAAGGTGTTACGAACAAAGTTCTTACAAGTTAAATACCGCAGAACGCTTGGAATATGAATGAGGGCCCATTTATATACCTAGGCAGGGTCCCCTTCATAAATGGTCATGACTTTAGAGACATGCCTCTTCTATACTAATCACTAATTAATCATTATTATGATTGTTTATTATTATTTATATTTACATTATGTATACAGATATTATATTCATAACATTGCCTTCCTCTTCAGAAATGCTTTGTCTTCATAGCTTATTGTTGACAAGGCATGCCATCTCTTTTTCTGTCTTGTAAGCTATTCACATCTTTTGGAATTCTTCAATTTGTCATCTTCGTTGATACAAGATAATAAAATCCTTTGAGTGATAAATAAAATTGTTGAATTGAGAAGGGATCTAACTCTGCTAAATTAATCTTATCCGGAATTTTGCGGTTACTAGATATTTTGGATGAATTTTTAGCACAAGACTGATTTTTGATGACATCGATATTCCTTGGAGCATAAGGCACTTGTCTCTGGTCTGAGACTTTGAGTGATATGGATTTGCAGACTAGTTGAGATGTCTGCCTTTATGGTTTGGGTGTCAATAGCGAGTTCTTATGATCTAGCTTCCCACTTGTCCTATTTGTGGCGATTTCTCGATTTACTTGAGGTACTGGTGTTGTTGAGTTAGTTACAACATCTTCGCTTGGAATTTTCATCATTTGAACTGCAACATCTGAGTATGTTGTGGCTTCAATTGGGTTTGGACTTGTCTGAACTGTGAAGTTAATGGGATCTGCATTTGTTCCCTTTTCTTCAACTTGAATTTTCACATTTCAAGATTTCGACGTTCCTTCTCGATAAATTGTTGTACCTTGTTTTGCAATAATCTTTTCAACTTCTTTTTGTATATTTTGCATTGCCTTCTGGTTTTCTTGAAGAATTACTTTTAGTTTTGAGATATCTTTTACGTTTCTAGTGTTACTGAATTTGTCTTTAATGTAACATCTTGTAGTGTTATTTTTTTATTTTTGTATGAAAATGTCGAAAACTTCTTTTTCATATTTAGGATGAAGGATCCAAGTGATTTCATCAAGGTGGAACTTAGAATTATATCTTTATCGTCACAAAATAAGGTTTTAACAATGAACTGCCAAATAAAGGTATAATCTTCAATACTTAGTTGTAGATTGCTTATGTCCTATTTTTTTTAATCCATTGAATCCATTGTTTCAATTATATTCGATTAAAGAATCACTAATTTGTTAGCACATTCAATACTAACATAATTATTACCTTAAGTAGGATCGATAGAGATTATAATATCCTTTCCTGCAAGTGATCCTTTGATTTTAAATAGCACACTAACACTTCTACTATAAGTTTTAGGAATTCTTCCATTGCTGGTCTCCATTTCACTTTCATCCATAATTCACAATTTTTTTTAACTTAGACTTGATATTTCATGGGTTATTTTCTGCCTTGTATAATTCTTTTTTGTTTTTATATATTAACTTTTTCTTAATTTTTTTCCTACAAGCTTTTTTGAATATCTATATATATTATTCTTTTGTAAGCCTCATATATATATTATTTTTTTATATTTTTAATGGCCAAAGGTTTGACGGCAGAAATGGAGAACTTCCAACACTTTTTGTGGCTAAAAGCCTTCAATTGCAACAACTGCAAACTTGACTGAAAAATTGATGGCCAAAGGCTGCGATCGGAAAACGAGCTCTGATACCAAATGTTACGAGCAAAGTTCATACTCACAAGTTAAATACTCTAGAACACTTGGAATATGAAGATGTTCATTGAGGATATATATATATATATATATATATATATATATATATATATATAATGTATGAATACAGAATATGATGACGAGATTGTTACAAATGAGGGCCTCCCTATATACCTGGATAGGTGCCCTTCATGAATGGTCATGTTCTTAGAGACATGCCTCTTCTATACTAATCACTAATTAATCATTATTATGATTGTTTATTATTATTTATATTTACATTATTTTATATATTATTATATTCAGAACAAAAGGTTGAAATAACGTTGAAGAAAACAATCGATGAATGGTTTCTATGGGAAGCAGCAGGTGGGGGGAGATTTATCTGGAAGTTAAATATTTCTTGCATGCTATTGAAGATAAGTTCCCTAATCACCGTGAAAGTGCCCCATTTTATTACATAAAGGAATTAGCAGGCCAATAAAGTTTGCTATATTTTTAGAATTGCTGTTTCTTTAGAAGGTTTACTGTGCATTTCATCTGAGTTCTTAATCACAAATTGGAAAGCAACTGCAATTCCTATTTAAAATGAACTACCAAAATTAGAACATGGTTTTATAAGGTTCTGTTAGGGACCAACAAAAATAATGAGCAAGAGATACCAGAAAGCCATTGTTAGATATGAGAGCAAAAGCTACTGGAATGCTATTGATAGATACTTGTACATGGAGAAACTGTGGACTAATGCACATAAATATATTATACTCTTGGCACGCTAACCAAGTTATGTGGTGATTGGTTAATATCTGTCTTTTCCCGTAAGTGTGGTGTATAAAAGCTTGTGGCAATGATTATTTGTGTTTCGTATTTTCTGATTTAATATATCTGAGATGTACTTTTCTCATATTAGTTTAATTTGTTGATCGTTCTTGTTATAGGGGATTCCATTTTGATTTTTCAAAGTGTTGGTCACATCTATTGTCTACTGATGGTGACTTTTGCAGGGACTTAGTTTCACTCCAGATATGCAACAAAAACCAACAAAGGCCTTTTCTGGAGGGTGGCGTATGAGGATTGCTCTTGCACGTGCTCTTTTTATAGAACCCGACTTGCTTTTACTTGACGAACCCACTGTAATGACCTATTACTACTTGTCATTTGGAACTTCATGAAATTTGGAACTCTGTTTGAACAACCCATATTAGCTTTTTATAATTCAATCTTATATTTCATAGTGATGATATTGTGTGTGTGCAGAATCACCTTGATCTTCATGCAGTTCTATGGCTGGAATCATATCTTGTGAAATGGCCAAAAACATTTATTGTTGTGTCACATGCTAGAGAATTCTTGAATACGGTATTTCAATCCATTCAGCTTCTGAAGTATTAAAAAAATAAAAGGCATATGTGTTTCTTTTGTGATCTATTGAGTAAATGGATCCTTGCACACACAAGAAGTTTACATCTCGTTTTTTTACCACTTAAATGTTCCATTGATTTCTTTCTGGTATAACTGATTGCTTTAGTGTCCTGTGTGGTGCAGGTGGTTACAGATATTTTACATTTACATGGGCAAAAGCTAATAAGTTACAAGGGTGACTATGATACATTTGAGAGAACTCGAGATGAGCAACTGCGCAATCAACAAAAAGCTTTTGAGTCAAATGAACGCACAAAGGCTCATATGCAGGTTGATTTTTATTTTTCCATATGTTAAATAAGTTGACTCCGACGAAAATCTTGCAATCATTATCACCCTTGCAATGTTTGATAATTGATTGTTTGTCTATCATGTTGTGATCTTTAATTTTATACTGAGAGATATTTGCCCAAGGAATGGAATAAGTTGCTTGTGTTTATTGTTTCCAGGCTTTCATTGATAAGTTCCGTTACAATGCAAAAAGAGCTTCACTTGTTCAGTCAAGAATCAAGGTATTGTTAATTATGCTCTCAGGCTGGTCATGGACACTGGACATTGTTACATCATTGACCTAAAGTATTGTAGTTGTGTAGATATACATTATTTTATCCTAGAATTAAGCCATTCATGATGATTGCTGGTAGCATTTGTTTGGTCTGTATCCACCAAAGTGATAAATTTATGAACTTTGAGGTCAGCTTTGTTGATGGTTTAGGCTTTGGATCGCATTGGTCATATGGATGCTGTTGTCAACGATCCAGAGTATGCTTCTATTCAGTGTTACTAGCATTTTTTCCTTTTGCACATCTTTTTTGTTGCCTGTTGCTGTTTTGGCCTATATTCCTGTTTATCCTGGTGAAAATATTTCCAATTTCATCTGCCATCTAATGTAAACTTATTCATAAGTTCTGCAACGTTCTGTGCAGCTATAAATTTGAGTTTCCCACTCCGGAGGATAGACCAAGTGCTCCGATTATCAGTTTCAGGTTTGATATTGAACTGTTTGGGATACCTGCTAATGATTTCATGCTAATTTTTCCTTGTTACTCCGCATTTGCCTTTACATTTTGGTCTTGGGATGTATGTGTGGTTGTAGTTTTTTGATTGGTCATAGTTACATGGAGTCTTCTAGTAATTTAAGATCCATTGGCCATAAATCTCCATTTTCCTTCTACACCTATCTCTCTTTTACTTACTTCTTTGAGAGCATACAGGATATGCAGTATTTGTAGAGCACTGGTCTACACTCTACTGTATGCATATTAATGAATGCAGGGAGAATTCCTGACACACAATTGAATAGAGGAGACCGGAATAAAATTATGACAGGATAAATTTGAGATTCTGGGTTGATTTACTTATAATCCAGGAATGTATCTGATCAACCTTGTATATTGTCCAAAGTCTTACATGTATCATAGGTACCTTGCAATTTGGAATTTCTTTTGAAGAGAATGAAAATTCCAGGTTGAATATTTTCTCCAGATGTAGAATTTGTGGGAGAGTTGATAAGAATATCAATATCAGGTTATTATTGTTATTTTGGAAGTGGTATAGTTTCTTGGGTTAGCAAAAAAGAATTTTTTATTGCACTTTCATTGACAGAAGTAGATTCAAGAATATAAAGCAGCAGTCAGAGCACCCTGTGAGGCAGTTCGTCTGTGCAGCATATTGTGTGGGCTGAAACTACAACAGATGTAGCCAACAATTTTGCAGTGTGGTAACCAGAGTGCAATAAAAACATGGAATGCAATGCTTTATTCAAAACAAAACACATAGAAGTTCATTATCATTAAATCACGAAGAAAGTGTAGAATATAGAAGGAGAGCCGATTTTTGCAGATCACAAGATCAAATACCAGGCATTTTTACCAAGACACTCATCAAAGAAAAGTTTGAGAAGTTTAGAAACCTATTGGGAGTTGCTCAAAATGAAACAAACAATAAAAACAGGTGTTATACAATGTAGTGTTTATTTTATAATACTTAGCTGCGTTCATTAGTTTTAAGTTATTGAGGTAATCATTGTTGAAATTTGTAGCTTGGGAGGTACTCCAAGCCTTGAGGATTGACGGTTTGAAGGAAGGAGCTCCAAATGTGAGTTTGTGGGCTTAGAACCCAAGTTGGGGGTTTTGTACCCAAAGGATTTGGGGCAAAACCAAGTGCAGAGTTCTACATGTGATGGGTTGAGATGATAGAGGACATCGAGACAAGAAAGATGCAAGTGGAATCACTCAATTCCGAGTTGTAGAAGTAAAGTTATGAATTTTTTGAAGTTATAAGGGTATTATTGCGTGGGCTTAAATGTCAAAGTTGTAGGTCGGCTAGCCTAAAGGTGCCCCCAAAAAGGGCTTGATGTTTTACCCATAGAAGTGTATATATTGAGGAGTTACCTCCATTTGTGACATATCCAAGTGCATCAAAAACATAGTTTGTGTGGTCTGAAGCTAGCCGCAGCCTAGGAGGACAAGTGCGAGATGGAGAAAGGTCAGCTTGACATCTTCTTGATGGGCTGGGAGGTCTGAGCTGGTGCAGAGAGGCAGCTGCATGCCTTAGGAGAGTTCTGGGCTGTGTTTTGGGTTAATTTGTATGTGGTATCTCATCCTCCAAGCAGGCTGCAACTCCCAATTGATTGTACAGGTAAGCCACAGGTCATCTAGCCATTGAAGCAGGGTGTCATGGAGCTGTTGGGTGACACAGCTAGGCCGCAGGCCTTGTTTCTTTGAACAGGAGGGCCGAGAAGGGTTACTTGGGGCTGGTATTAGCCCAGAAGTGGAGCAGATTGTGGACAAAGCTTGAGAAAAGGAGGCTGCAGCTGTAGAAGGTCTTTTGGAAGGCAAGGAGGGGCTAACAGAGGACTGTTAGAAGCCCTAAGCAGTCCATTGACGTGACAACAGTGCACAGAAGTCCAGGACAAAGAAAGGTATGGTTGGCTGATGTGTTTTGTTGTTAGGGATGAGGCTGTTCCAAAAGGAATTTGGACAGCAGTTTTGAGGACATCTAGAGGAGCAGATGATCATCAACATTGCGTGTGTCAAGAGGAGCAGCAGGAGGTTGCAGAGTGGAGGTATGTTTGTCCTCTTGAGTTGATGTGACTTGCAGGTGGATGGTGTCCTTGGAGAGGCAGATTTGAGGAGTTTGTTGGCAGCCAAGAGGAGGGGTTTCCTGGATGGTTGGATGCCCTAACTAGGAGTAGATGCTACAACATGTATTGGATACCTCCTGGTCTGTTGGAGGGCAGCATGAGAGGGTCCAAGTGTGGAGCCCTAAGTGCAGTGCCTTGATGGACTAAGGGCTGCTAGGAGTCGCAGAATGATTGAGCTCAAGGTCTAATCAGTTAGAAAGAGTTGTTGTAGCCCTTGACTTGCATGTGGAGAAGGAAATCTACACAGGAGTTGGGTAGCCCTCCTTTGCCCTATGTTAGTCTTCATTGGAGCAGCATAGGAAGACTATAGTGGGTAGTTGATAGTTGTTCACAAGTGGAGTTGTGGATAACTCGACATGAGTCTCGATGAATTGTGCCCTTGATAGACTAAGGCACAACTAGAGAGCAGATTGACAACCGAGTTTCAATGGTCAAATGGACTTGGAGCATTGATAGAGGCAGGTGCTATAGATCGGGAGCTGAAGGACTGGGTAGGTACAAGGTACGACCGAGATGCGCTGAGAGAGCATGCAACAACTAGATGGTCAAATTATCTTGTTGAGGGAAGATTGGTTGTCAATGGACTGACTTCAAGCCCTAGTTTGTAGTCTTGTATTAGTGGATGTATGAGGGCCATTATCCTTGGTACGGGAGCCCTAGGCTGTTGTATTATTCAAGTTGATTAATATAATGAAGTTGGGTTGTTGTACTTGTGTAAAATTGTAAAAAGATGTGTATATTTTGTGCACTAGTAGATTTACTGTTGTTTATATTCCACTGTGCAAAGTAGCTTCATTGTGATTCTTGGTTTGGTAGTGTCAATGATTTAAGATTCTATCCTAGACACCAGAATCGTGGAAAAACGACAATCATGTATTAAGGTGTAATGTTAGGGTACAATGATTATGATGTAATAAGAATAGAAGATGCATTCATAGGATTCATTTGAGATTCTGAATGTTGGAAACCTGAGGCTACAACCTGAAGGTGGGACATTGTTTGTGGATTAAATTTGTAGGTTGGCATGAGGCCACCTGATTTGACTGTCTGTGATGATTCTACTATGTTTGGCAACCCTTGTGGGGGTGAGATAACCACTTTTGTAAGAATCAAACTGTATTGGTATCTGAGATGTCCTTTGCTTAAACCAACCTGGTTGATCACTTGTGGTGACTATGATGTAATAATATAGGAGTTATTGTGGCTTTTGGATCAAATTGAGAGGTGGAACCTAGAAGTAGAAGACATGCAGGCTTCAAATATGGTGTACTAGACCATTGACCACATCTTCACTTTCTAAGCGCTATCGTTGAGGAGGCACATCATTCCTCTTAGAAAGATTTTTGTTGCTATGTAGGATATTGGAAGACGTTTGACTTCGTTCTGAGAGAGGCTTTATGCAAGAGATTGTGTGGCATTGGGATTGTTGTTGCCGCCTTGCACACACACCTAAGTTAGTGAGAAGAAGTCCTTAACACCACAAGGTGTTGTTGGTGGCAATACTAAGAGATGGGGCTGTCACCTATTCCCAACTCTCTCCCTTTAATCTCTCTCCTAGGTAAGCTAAGGGGGGTGGTCCCGAATGAAAAGTTAGATAAAAAAAGATATGAAGTTTTTAGGAGATGTTAAGGCAAATTGGATTACTTTAAGATTATGAGTAAGTTTCAACAAGTATGATGAGCAATACAAGATATGAAATGAAAGATATTCTCAACACATAATTCAAAGATGAGCATGTAAAACTAGTGCCTTCAGTATTGCTTCAAAATAATAAACACTTGCTCAAAAAATAAAATGCTTTGAAATGAAACACCAAGTAATCCTGCAAAACAAATGAATGTTAGAAAAATATGATATCAATTTGCAAGATATATAATTGCTCTTTAAGAAATGCTTTAAGCAAAAATTCTATCATTCATGATACAAAAACATGTTAAATAGCAAATGACTTGCAAAATGAAATGAAACAAAGCTTTACTTGCCCATAAAGATATTGCACTTGATCAATGAAATATTTTAGCAAAATGATAACTTCAATGGATTTTCATCATAACAAGTACATGATATAAATGCAAGTAAAATACTTTGAAAGTAAAGTGTTTTAAAATGATATGCACTTAACTAAGATTAGATGCAATTATCTTGGTAAGTTTTAGACTAAATGCGTATTCTAAGTGAGAGATCTCCTTTTCAAACTCTTGCCAAAAGGTAAAAATTGGGGTGACTGTAAGGAAGAGGGGCTGAGGACTCACTAGTAGTTGTTAACGATCCCCTTCCCCTCAACCTTACGAGCCATCTGTGTCTTTGTTCCTACAAAGGGACAAACCACGTTCATAACTGCAAGGTCACACACCTTTACCTTGATTTGCAGCAGTTGTAAGAATTCTCCAAGAAAATCTTTGCCCTATGATGTCTATCAACCAAGCTTACGCTTGGAGGTAAATTGAATTAGAGATGCAAGCTATGCTAATATGCCTAAATGGAATTCGTGTAAGTTCTCCCAAAGAAATATTAACTTGCAATGCTTCAAGATAAGGAGAGAGTGCTCAACATAAATTGCAAACATAGCTTCAATTGGAGAAAAAAATGTAAATTGGCTTACAAGTGTTGCATGTGCAATTGATAAAATGATGCAAGTAAAGTGCTCGATTTTTTTATTTTTTTTATTTTTTATTTTTTTTATTTTATTATCCAGAAGAAAATGACATATAATACTTCAATACTCAAGATAACAATATAACATAGAAATGAAGCAATGTACTCAAGTGATCATGAAATAATTTGCCAAGCTAAATAACAAGAAATTAATAAACTAAGTTAAAGCTTGCTAGAAATTCAATGTGCTTGCATGCAAAGAATGATTTGCTTAAAGTAAAGTGTTAACTTGTAGCTCGAAGCAACATGAAACAGAGGATGCAAAGCTCAAACGCAATTGTAGCAAACTTATCTGAATAAACAAAATGAGATGATGAGGTTGTGTAAGTTTCCAATTAAGCATGCAAAACAAAATGTGATGATGAGGTCGTGTAAATTTCCAATTAATCCTGCGGAAGAAAATGGAAACCAAGAAAAATGCAAAAGTCAATCCACCCACATATTTCTCTCCCTAAATGGAGAGAAGGGATGTCATGGGTAAAACCCAAGCTCCTGCAAGAAAAGAGATCTTTTAGTAATTTGTTACAAGGATGAGAAACCTTCAAGGAGGACCTTTACAACAAGTGATGCTTTTAAGCACTAGATCTCCTTCTTGAAAGATCAAAATTAGTAACTAGAAGAGTACAACAAGAAGGCTCTCAAATCTGAAAATGCTAAAGGTCTTTTGCATTTGAAAAATCAGCCTTCAAGATAGGTGAATGCTTGCACAAGAGAAGGGAGGCTAGTCCTCTTTTGTCCACGGACTTGTCAAAAATCATTCTTCCAAACAATGGTAAGGTCCTACAAACAAACGGTAAGCACAATCCTCAAATAAAATCTGATTTTTTCTGCAAAACCAACACTCAAACTTAGTGGAAAATAGAAGAGAAATGCTAGTAAATAATATGGTACAAATATTCTACAAAATTAGACCAAGGAATTGGAGCAAGACTCCTTTCCTTGCCTAATTTTCAAAATGCTCTCCAATAGCAAAATAAAATCAATATTAGCACAAGAATTTGAGATAAATGACTTTAAATGAAATTTGAAATTGAAATACAAGCTAAGGCTAGGGATCCCTGCAGTCACAAAAATCGTAAGCTGAGGCCTTGGGAGACAACAAATGTGGGTTCTCTGATGAGCTTGCTCAAAAGTGGAATGATTCCTCCAAGAATTTTCCCGCACGCTTGAGGCTTGATCCAAAACATGTTTCTACACAACCTCAAATACACATTAGATCCGCATGGGTTTAGAAAAATACAATGATAGAGAAATCTTAGAGATTTATTGGAAAGTGAGCTAAAACATTCCCTATCTAGAGCAAATTTTCAAAACCAAATGCCAATGTAAGGTAGCTCTACATTAGCAAATCTATAAAAGCATAATGGCAAATAAAGAACACAATAACACAAGTAGAAAGATGAAGCACAATGATCAAGATATTGCCATGCTTAAGAAGAACAACACCTGATATGTGAACCCCAAAGTCTTTTATTGCAATAGAACGTAAGTGTACACAAGAGCAGAACTTTCACAAGCACAATAGCTCGTTCATACATAGTTAGAGCTCAAAGCTCTATTATATAGAGAAGTGGGAGTCAATCCCAATGTACCAACCAAGTGGCAAATGGAAGTGGAGAAGATCCCAAGGAAGGAAGTCGAAGTCCAAGTGGGGATGGAGCTAGGACACATGTGAGCCTTCAAGAAAATCAAATTCCTTGTGTGGCCCAAACAATCTCTCAAAGCAAATCGAATTATCCAAGTGTGCATACAAGCCAAGTCAAATGTGAACCAATCAAAGAGTTAACTCATGTCAATCTCCATGGTCAAACCATGTGATGACACCTCATCGTCATGAAATGCGTTGTTCCACCTCTAGCAATTGCTTGACCTCCTTGAGGAATGTGTTGTACCCTAAGGATGTGCCATGTGTAGGAGAGGTGGGGCTAAGGTGGAGACAAGCCTCCATGAAAATCTCCATCCAATCTCCATCAAATATGTCCCGAAATGTGCATTAACTCTCACAAATTTGATTTTGCCAAGTCACTAGCTCCATTAATTTCCAGAAATTTGATTTCCTCATGTGGCTAATGCATTGATGATGTAAGGTGCCAAATCATCCTCCACTTGTCCTTTAATTTGTTCCTTTGACTTGAGATAATTTCCAAGTCATTTCCATGTCATTTTGTCAAATGGAGTATTTATTTTTCCCCATTTAATTTATTTCTGGGCTATTTTATTGCCAGATTTCCCACTAAACATAGGAAAAATTGATTTTCTAGAATTTATTTTTTACCCCTCAAAGTCTCATAGTAGCAATTTGAGAGTGAGAGGTGTAACTTTGATCACACATACCCCATACACCTTCTCTAGACATCACTTATTACATTTCATATACAAAATTTATTTAAATTTCCGCTTTGCGGGAATTTAAAAAAATAAAAAAATTGACCCCTAGACCTAATCAAATTCCACAATTTTTTTTTTGTGTGATCTAGTATGGTAATATACAATGACTCTAAACATTAGGACTCACCTAAGGCCTCACCATTAAGTTGCACTCCGGCTTTAGGGTTATGCTTGGAGGAAAAGACTCAATTAATTATTAAATCTTCGTAAGGATATGATAATTAACCAAGTGAAGAAAACCTCCCAGAGTAAACTCACTTGATGAAAAGGTCCTAAGTTACCTAGGTTTGTTACATGACTTGACTCATCACACTAGTATCACTTTTACATCGTCCTTACAGGGCTTGTGGAATTTGAATACAACATAAAAGGATGAGAAGGAGAAATAGAGTTGGAAAACTTTGATGACATAGTGAACTCTGTTGGTACAATGAAGCCCCTGATACATCCTTGGGCATGGAGTTTTTAAAAAAAATCTTCAGGTGCCACTCCAATGGTCAACATTTGGCTCCACATGGGGATGCGTGCTAGATAGAAAGTGATAGCATGCAAGGACCTAAAATCTGCACCCATAGACAAAAGACATATATCAACAACGTCCGTTCAAAATATCATCATATGAAATCAAATAACTATACAAAAAGTGCATAAAATGGAAATTTACTCTGAGAGCATAAAATCAAACTACTTCTAACAACAAAATGACAAAGATTAAGGTTAGAAATACAATACAAAGATGCCCCATGGCATCAAAGATTCTCTTTGTAGAACAACTTGAGCAATTGGCCATTGACAGTTAGCTCAAGTGATTCTTCGTCCAAGGTGCACAAATGGTAGGAATGTTGTCCAAATGATTCTTTGATAATATATGGTCCAAGCCACAAACTGTCAAATTTACCATGGTTGCCTGCCTTTTCATTCTCGCGATCCCATAACAAAACTATATTGTCGTTAGAAAAATTTCTATTCCTAGATGATTTGTCAAAATTTCTTTTAACCTTTGATTGTTTTTTACAACAATGCTCAAAGGCTTTTCTCCTAGTTTCATCCAATTCTACAATTTGGTTAATTCTATTTTCCACATCTTTTTCAGATGTAAAACTTTGTAGAAGGCGGTAAGCTGGGAACCTCACGAGAAGGGTGACATCGAAGCTGTAAACTAACTCAAAGGGACTCTTTCTTGTTGAACTTTTCTTTGTAATCCTATCAACCCACAAAGCATATTTAATTTTTTTATCCCATGCCCTTTTGTTATGGTGATCAAATTTTTACTGTTAGGCTCAGCTAGGTCATTACCCTAAGGATAGTAGTTTGATGAGTGTGATAAGGCAATACCATACTTAAAGCAAAAATTATGAGAATTTAGCAGAGCTAAAGGCTTTGGCATTGACAGTTGTAATCTTGGCAGGGACACCAAAACGAGTGATAATTTCATCTTCAAGAAAATTCATCACTACTGTGTCGGTGGCGTGTTTTGTAGGGATGGCTTCTACCCACTTACTAAAATAATCAGTAGCAGTTAAAATCCATGAGTATCCATTACTTGAATTTTCATTAAATTTCTTTATAAAGTCAAGCCCCCAATGTTGAAGGGGAGCTTCCATGACCATAGGCTGAAGAGGCAAAGAAGCTAACTTTTGCTTCCCAGTGAATAGTTGACAAGCTTGGCAACCTCTAACGTACTTGTGCACATCAACAGAAATGGAAGGCCAAAAATAACCAACTCTCAGGATCTTGTGGGTAGTACTCTTAGCAACATAATGCCCTCCACAAAGTCCTGAGTGAAACTTAAGGAGAAACTTTTTGGCTTCAACTTCATCAGCACATCTAAATATCACCCCTTCCGGATTTTTCCAACCTAGACGATCCTTCATAATGCAATATTGAGTTGCTCTTAGCCTTAATGCTCTTCTTTTATGGCCAACTAAATGGTTAGGACATGACAAATTTGGCAAATGATAAATAATGTCTTTATACCATTCAGGTTGGATTAGCCTTTGAAGTTCTGATGAAGTTGATTCCAAATCATTTGACAAATCAATCCTAATGCCATCTCATTCCCCTTAGTCAAGATTTGGGCCAACCCTTGGCCGTTTACCAACTTGGTAGGTCTAATGTCCAAATAATATTCTTGAATCTTAGAGACCCACCTAGCTGTGGTTCCTAGGCAATCAGTTTGAGTTAAAATGTCTTTCACAATAGAGTGGGGATCAAATGCAATCACTCTAGAACATCCCACATAAACTCTCAATTGCTTTAAGGACTTGACTAAGGTACAAGCCTACTTCTCCATGGTGCTATATTTCAGCTTAGACCCTTGAAGGGATCTGCTCATAAAAGCAATATGTTTCTCATACCCTTCTTTGTTCTTTTGAAGCAACACTCTAGCAATAGTATCTTTAGATGCAAAAGAGAAAATCAAAAACTCCTTTCAATAATCAGGGCTCACAAGAACAGGTGCTCTAAGAATGGAATCCCTAATTTCCTGAAAACCCCTTCTTCCTCCATTCCTGCAAACAAACTTAGCATCTTTCCTTAAAAGGGTTTGAATGGGTTTAGCAATCTCAACATAATTTGGAATGAACCTTATAAGAAATTTTATCTTTCCTAAAAAGGATTGAAGGGACTTAAAATTGTGAGGCAAAGGAATCTTTTGAATTGCCTCAACTCTCTTAGGGTCAATCTTGATCCCATCCTTGGAAATGATGTGACCAAGCAACTTCCCTTTAGTCACTCCAAAAAGAGATTTAGCAGGATTTAAGGATATCCCATATTCTCTACACCTAACAAAAAATTGCCTAAGATGGCCCACATGAGAAACTCCATCCTTAGAAAAATCAATTAAATCATTTTGATAAATCTCAATGAATTTCCCAATTAGACCCTTAAAAGCATAGTCCATAGCCCTTTGAAAAATTGATCCAACTTTTGTTAGTCCAAAATGCATCCTCAAATATTCAAAAGTACCCCATGGTGTGGTGAATGTTGTCTTATGTCTATTCTCTTTCTTCAACATGACTTGGTTATATCCCGAAAATCCATCCAACAAAGACATCATTTTTGATCTTGTTACCCTTTGTAATAATGTCTCCATGTGAGGCAAAGGGTAATTGTCCCTTTTACAGGCGAAATTGAAATTTCAAAAATCTACACATAGCCTGATTGAACCATTCTTCTTCCTCACAATAACCAAGTTTGAACACCATGTGGAGTACCTAGTGTGAGCTATGATTCCAGCTTGGAGTATCTTTTGCAATTCATTTTGCACCAAGGGGGCTAACATAGTATTTATTTGCTTAAGTTTTTGCCCAAAGGGTTTGGCATTCTCATCCTTTAAAAGGATAATGTGTTCCATAACGTCTTCCCTATATCCTTTTAACTCATCGTATGAGAAAGCCAAAACATCCCTATATTCTTGAATTAAATTTATCAATTTCTTCCTTTATTCCTCAATGGTACCCTTCCCTATTTTAATAATCTTTGGATCATGAAGGGTGCCAATGTTTACTTCAATGAATTCCCCTGGGCCAATTTTCTTATCATCTTTTCTCTTTACAACATCTTGCCTATCAAACACCTGTTCCATGGCTACATGATCCCTAGGAGTGAGATTTGATACTGTGTTACACTCCTCATAGTTGCAACCCTCTTTTTTGTAGCCAACTTTAAAATCAGAAAGTTCCTCCATATTATTCAAAAATTGAATCACTTGACTTTTATCATTAAAGATTTGCCAATGCTCAATATTGCCAGGAACTGATGGTCTAAAAATAACTTCCATTTTAATCTTATCATCCATTAAGTTCTCCCCAAGCTGTAAATTAGATGTAGCAACAACCAACTCATCAACTTGTTTATTTCCTTCCCTAGGAATTGTTTGAAGATCTAATGCATCAAAATACTCCATGTTATCAAGGTCCCTCTTGATACTAAATTAGGGCCCCTCTTGATGCTATGCACATTAATTTTCAAGTCCTTTGCCAACTCCAAACCCAATAATAAAGCTTCATATTTTGCTACATTGTTCGCTGCGTCAAATTTCAATCTATAGGGAAACTTGAATATATGACCAAGGGGGGAAGTAAGGACAATGTCGGCACCCTTAACAAACATTGAGTGGGCACCATCAAAATTCATATGCCAAATCCAATCCTTCTTACTTTCTACTTCCTTCTCCAAATGAGAAATAATGTTAGCTAGGATAGCAAAATTTTCCAAGTCATGAGATTCGCAATCAATTTCATTATGAGGCTTCTTGGGATTCTCCACATGATACTTTCTCTCAAACTCACTCCCTTTCCAATCTAACCATGATGCCTTCACTGTTAGGGATGGTAGCATAACTTAGATCTATTTGCAAACCACCCCCCTATATCAACTCCCCACTTTCTAGACAACAACATCCCCCATGCATCAAGAACATCAATCACCACAATATCCATGGTGATCATAATATCAGGATATATTGCCCAAGTGGACTTGAAGATCCTTTATCAAACCATAGACTTCAATAATTTTTGAATCCATACCACAAATGATGTGGTAAGGTCTAGAAATCCTCAAGTTCAACTGATTCATGACCTTCTTGGTCATAACACAAGACGATGCCCCAGAATCTAACATACAATTGTGCAAAAGAAAATCATGACCAACATAGTAATGAAAAATGGTTGATGGTCTTTGTTATCTCAACACATATCACTACTCTGCAAAGTGATAGGGGCATCTTTATATCTATCCTTAGAAAAATTTGACATTTCTTTTCCATGAGGAGCATCAATGGCTTTCAACACCTTAGACTTTTGGGAGGGAATCTTTAGGATTTCAGTCATAGGTACTAAAATCTTTGCATTGTTAATCCAACCTCCCAAGTCTATACTTAATTCGGATGTAGGTGGAGTGAGAGTTTTAGGGGTGTTGACCACTCTGTGTCAACTACCCTATAGCAATACATTGTTGCAAAGGATTCCATCGTGTTCAAGCAGTTAGATTATCCTGGATTCCTCGTCGTCAATCGTCAGTTTATCAGAGTTGTAAACCCATTCTACAAAATTTTAATGTAAATGATGCTAGTAAGACCATATATGTATGTAACAACCTAGGTAAGCCTATTATCTTGGTGACAAGTTTCATCCTAGGAGGTTTTTCGTTTCACTGATTCATCTGTGTTTCTAAACACGGATGATTGACAAAGTTTTTCCCTCCAGCCTTACCCCAAAGCTATGGTGGAATTTATCGTTAAAGTCTTAGGTGACTCCTAGTGTTTTAGTCGAGTTTATTATAATAATGGTTTGAGAATAATTTAAGCTAATTGATTAAATTATTTTATTACAAATCACTAGGTCTACTAGATCATATTGAGTTGCAGAATTGGGTAATAAATTGAGGATCTATAACGAACGGGTGTTCCTCCTTTGAGGGTTGAAATGTAATTATTTTACGTAAAAAAATATTTTAGTGCATGGTCCCTTATACTTAGACACCATGGCTAAAATATTAGAGGGTGGAAACATTTTTAATCCCCTTAAGTGTCAATTAATTAAATTTTCTGGTAAAAAAAATTAAAATCTTAAGCCAAAAATTTAATTAATTAGAGTCAAAATTAAAGTCCTAGAGAAATTAAATTCTCCAAGTGGAAAAATTCGTGGGTCTTAAAGAAAATAATTTTTGGAGGTCCCCCACCAAGGGAATATTGGAAATTTCAAGAAAAATTGGACCCTTGGGCTTTGGTGATTAAGTCAAATTCAATTATTTGAGGAAATTAGGTCAAATAATTATTTTTGAGCTAATAAAAAATGGGTTAAATGAGAAATTCTAAAATTCCTCAAAAATAAAGATTTTCGACAGTGGAGATTAAAAGATGATGAAGATTCAAACATTTATCAACGGTCGAAATTATTTTGATGGGGATCAAGCCAACTAGCCATTATTTTCCACTTGGAAGATTTATCTATAAATTAGTGTTGTTAAAATGGTGATAATTTCCCGTTGCCGATATTATCGCGAGTAATATCTGAAATTACCGCTAATTTATTTATTTATTTATTTATTTTTATTTTTTACCCGATTTTTTGAAAAAATTGCGATTTTTTTCTGTTTTTATTCCAGGCAATCGGGGCAGTGAGGTTTTACAAGGGATGCTAAATGTTCGAAATGCAATTTTTTTTGAAAGAAACAAATAATTTTTGAGTGGGGCATTTTAATGATCAAGTTTAGGCCCTAGTATTGATATGCTATTCTTGGTAATGTTAAATTCTTAAAGTAAAACTGACATTCTCCTTAATCTTCATTTTCATCCTTTTACTTAAATTTTTAACATTACCATGAAATGACTCAGGATGTTTGAGAGTGGTTCCAGCCTCATTGGATTTCATATGGAGAAAATAGAATTTTAGATTTCATTCAAAATCCAGCAGACTTATCATTTTTTCAGGATTTTAGGATTGGGAGATTGTAATGTTCCCAGGTGACAACACCTGCCGAGGCTACCCCTGCCACTAGTGGAGGACATGGTCTACCTCCTATAGCTCCTACTTCTAGTTCTTCAGCTTCTAGAGCATAACAGACTCCACTGCCAACTCCACCAGCACCATCATCTACATCTAGAGGGAAAGGGAAAGTTTTGGCATTTTCTCACAAGAGGGACAGAGGAAATCAGTAGGATTAGACTTTAGTTATTTTCTTCATTTTATTGTATATGACATTATGACATGATGAGAAACATTATTATATTTTTTGTTGATATTTTGAGGCTGAGTTGGGACTCAGGAGTCATGACTTACTATTCAGGACATGATTCAATGTTATGTGTGATTTTAGCACTAGAAATGATATTAAACATCTTATATATTAGTTCTTTTATCATATTTATGTGTCAATGTATTTATTTTATGTTGTAGATGGTTTAGATATTAAAAAAATTGAAAAAAAAAATGAAAAAAATGAATGTTTTTGTACCAAACGATTATTTCCCGATTATTTCTGATTATTTCCTAATAATTCCGATTTTTTCCGATTTTTTCCTCGCGCTGATATTATCCCGATAATGATTAGTGCAACATTGGTATCAAGTACTTCCGTGCATTGGATAAGTCACCTACAAGCTAGCTTTGCCACCCATTGCAAAAATCCATCCATTCTTCCATGTCTCATGCCTTAAGAAAGTGATTGGGAACTATTGCAGAATTCAAACCAGTCTACCTAAAGCACATGAAGAAGGGTCAATTTGGCTCCAACTTGAACAGTTTCTTGACACATGAGAGTGGCACCTGCATGGCCACATGATCAAGGAAGTCCTCGTCAAGTGGAAAGACACCTCTCCAGAAGATGCAACCTGGGAACCAGCTACTATCCTTCAACAGTTTTCACAACTACAGCCTTGAGGACAAGGCTATTCTTATGGGGGAGGACATGTTAGGGTCCAACCCTAACCCCCTTATTTATTTAATAGGATCAGGTCATAGTTATAGTTAAGTAAAGAGTCAATAAAGCCCATATTAATAATTGTAAGTGGTTAACTCGCATTTAATGAAGGGACCACAGTTAGTTGCAAATTGGCCATGGTATTAGATAGATGGTATTAATAAGAACCATGGTATTGCCCCATGGTATTGCATGTATGAATCCTATATAAAGGATAGAGACTCCCCTCAAGGAGCATAGTGTCTTGTTTTGTAATTGAGCTCATCTCTATTGGAGGTTGCCTCCTTGAAGAGGCAAGTGAACATTGCTTTCTGAATACTAAAATACTTGCTATTATTTCTCATTTTTCTATGTTCTCGGTATATTTCTTCGCATAATTGGTATTTGGGTATCGTCTTGTAGATTAAGAGCATAATAGTTTAAGATCATTGTATCAAAAACACATGGCCAGAGGATTACCTCCCATCAAAGAGCCTGCTAGTACGTGTGAGTGTTTCATATTGGGAAAACAACACCGGGAATGGTTTCCAAAGGGAGTTGCATACAAAGGAAAGAAACCTCTTGAGCTAGTGCATAAACACTTGTGTGGACCTATGAGGATACAATCAATGGTGCAAGTTGTTACTTCCTCACTTTCAATGATGACTACAACAAAAAGACTTGGGTTTACTTCTTGAAGCAGGAGTCTGAAGCTTTTGCAAAGTTCAAAGAATTCAAAGCCTTAGTAGAGAACCAAAGTGATCGAGAAATCAAGGTATTGAGTTCAGATCATGGTGGAGAATATGACACAAAGGCATTCCATGATTATTGTAAACAACATGGGATTAGAAGATAGTTTACAAACAGGCACACACTGTAGGAGAATCGTGTAGCAGAGAGAAAGAACAAGACAATTGTGAACATGTTAAGAAGCATGTTGAAAGGTAGAAACTTGTCTAAGGAGTATTGGGTAGAAGCAATTGCATGTGCTATTTACATGATCAACAGATCTCCTACAAAGAGTGTGACAAATAGAGTACCAAAACAAGCATGGTCAGGTTTGTATTGCAACATATCTCATCTCAGAGTATTTGGATGTGTAGCTTATATACATGTGCCTAAGGAGTGAAGAGGTAAATTGGATGATAAAAGTGAAAAATTCATATTCACTAGTTATAGTGAGCAATAAAAAGCTTACAAATTGTATAACCCTGTCACAAAGAATACCATAATTAGTAGAGATGTTGTGTTCAAAGAACAAGAGTCATGGAATGGAACTATAGACAAAATAGTTGATGCACAAGTTCCACTAATGGAAGAAGACGATGTAGCAGAAAGGGACGAGTAAGAATCATAGGTGAAGACACCAAATAGAGACACACGAACAAGGACTCCAAGATTTTCATAGCAGCATGGATCTTCAAGTAGATCAACAGATCAAGATTATCCAAACAATCAATCTGGTGATGAATCAAGAAATGGTAAGAGAAAGATGAGAAGTTTGAAAGATATTTATGATGATTTGGATGTTATTTCAAATTTTTCATTGTTCTCATTCCAAGTGCTTGACATTGTAGATTGGCCTCACTCAGTCACACCTTCATTAGGATGTATGGCAGAGAGAAGTTTCCACATGTGCTACCAAGGTACGCCATAGACAAGTTGTTCATGTAAGAGGTTTCATATCACATCTCGACAGGATTATCAATAGGACTACACAGGAGGAGGAAGGAACCATAGCTTTCTCTTCCTTTGTAGATTGTATTTTATAAGATCAATATCTTAAACGATGCAGATGTCGATGAAAAAGAGATAGAAATGTTCGAGTTTAGCACTAAGGACTACAATATATATTATCCTCACTATATTTGCAAGAACCATTCTATGAAGGTGTACTATTAGTAGAGGAGGACCCTTGGAGGTATTGTTACAACTACTCCAACCTCAATGAACCAATAATCATAGCCACAGAGTGGAAAAAGGCTTGGCAGATAGCAGTAGCGCATGAAGCAACAACAACAACAATAATAAGCAGCGAACTAGCATGAGAGAAAGGCAAGAGGAATATTTTTGAGAGCCTAGAGACTAAACAAAGCTAAAGGTTCAAAGAAGATGCTCTCATTGATAAAGAAGCTTTACCATCAAAGGAGAAGAGAAAACAACACTTAAAGAGAGCAGAAAGGAGGAAGAGAGAAAAGAAAATGTTGGGGGAAGTGTAAAGGAAGTTGTAGGAAACAAAGAAGAAGATGAAAGAAGAGTAGTTGCTAAGAAGGAGAGAGAAGGAAGAGAAGCAGAAATAGGAACATGAAGAAGGGAAAGGTGAAGTGACACAAAAAACTACGCCAATATAGGTTGAAGAGTTAGAACAACCAACAGATGAAGAAGAGGGTGAGAAGATGTAGGATCAGGAACTTGCTCAAAATATTGAGAAAATGGTTGAACCTATGGACATGGAGTTGATATAGGAGCCACAAGATCAAGACATTGACCTCATGCCAAGAGCACCCGAGGTCACCTCTCAGCCTACGCCACCTCTAGTGTCAAAACTAGTCCCAAATGAGAAAGGAGAGGCTTTTCTACTTGAAAATGATTTAATGATTGATGTGTAGGATTTGTCATTTGATGAGTTGTAGTGGAAGATTGTACAGGCACGGAGAAATCATTTCTCGAATGATCACACAGCACCTGCATTTATGAAAGAAAGGGTGATAGTGTCAGATGTTAGAAAACATCCAGTTTTCATGGCTAATGCCACTAAGGCTTATGCAGAAGCCATGAGCTTGAATTTCAAGTTATTGTTTTTAGAGAATGAACAGATGGCTAAGAACTTGCAAGTGGAAAAGCAGGCAGCAAAACAATATGTAGGTTCTGCAATAGCAGAGATGAGGAAAGTGATACTTGTTGAAGTATCGAATCTTGTGACCACCATACAAAAGCTCTGTGAAGGATTTGTCACCGTGCATAAGGCAGTTTTCCATCTACAAGGTTTTTCAGTGGCGGAGCATAAAGATTATCCAACTCTCAAGGACATACATGTTGTTCTTGTGTACATGTAGGAATGGACAATTAGTTACAAGGGAGCCCCGCTTTACTTGCATACGATGATGATGTCGCAGGAAGAGCTTGATAAAGCATGAGCCTTGACGTTGATCTAGAACTATGATCAACTCACCCAGTTGGTCAGTAGCATACAGGCTTCCTATGCATGATTGTTTAAGAGTTCGGATTTCATGGTACATAGGATCCCGTAAGTCAATTCCCTCACGCAAGCCATTAAGAAGAACCAAGTCCGGTTGGAGGTCGACAGGTACATGGATCAATTAATGTGAGAGGCCACCAGTGATGATTTGGAGCTGAGCACAGATAACATGCATAAGTACATTGGTGGTCACACCACACTCAAGAAAATGTTGCTCATGCATCAAGATGAGTTGGAAGAAGGTTCCATAACCATATACTCGGAATCCATGGAGGCAAGAGTTCGTTTCTAGAAAGATATCACCAAAGAGTATGGGGACACCATAGCTCAGTACCATGATTGGTATCAATTCGTCATCGAAGATCATCAAGAGGATGTTGTTGAGTTGGTCTTTCCCCAAGCTTCTAAGTCATAGCATTGTTTTGTTAGGTTGACTCTAGCCTATTTTGTCCCACATGGGTATATGTGGAGATTGTATATTATTTATAGATATGTTGTAAGGAAATTACAGGTGTCATTAGTGTCGTGTGAACAATCACTATGTAATGTAAAGTGTTATTTGTAAACAACTTGAAGAGTTGTGAGGGTATTCAAAGAGTCAAAGGAGAATGTCTAGGGTCACCCCACCCTTTGTTATAAATAGAACCTCATAAATCATAGACAGGCTTTTGGGAGCCAAGATGTTGGCTAGGCTTAGGCCTACAGAAGGCTTGGGAGTATTGTGATGATTATTGGCATCTCCACAACCTAGAGTGAGTATATTCCTTTGGAGGAGTAGGCAGTGTTGACTGTAATGTTCCACTATTGGGGCTAGTGGATGTCAATGGTGTATGTATGGATGGAACTTTCACTTCTAATAATATAATTGAGCCAATACATTTTCATGCATATGTTTTTATTGTAGTGAGACTATTCTGGTTACTTTAGCAATATATGTTGTTTAACTTACGCATTTTCTTATGAACTATCTTGTATGCAATTGTATGAATCTTGTTGAATGTGTGTTGATGGATTAACCCGTCAGTTTGGTTTGTGTACTATTCTGCTTCTAGCTTGTGATGTCATTTTGCTCGCATGTTCCTTTCAAGCTTTGTACTATTACATGTTTCTAAGGGGCACACTTCCTTTCACCTCCATGTGTTAGAAACCCCATGCATCTCACTTGACTTGTTACAAGGTCACACACTTACTTCTGACTAAAGTTATCATACTTATCTTTGTAGGTTATTGTGGTTAAGGCACTACGTTATCACCCACTACTCAAACTCCTACTCCAAATGGTCTGAGGTCTCGTTGGGACTTCTTATCAGGGAGATCCCCTTGACATGTTCTCGGGTTGAACAATGTCAACACTAACACATAAATTAACAGTCTCGACACACCTCAGGTGAGACCTTCTTCTTTGCAGAGGATTGAAAATGTCAGCGTTGTGCTAGACTACAAAAGACCCCTTTGTTGGAACCCTACATTGAACCCTGGGTCAACACAAGAAAATTTTTCCACCAATAAAAATATTCAGCATTTTTCCAAAACTTTGGTTAAAGTTACAAAACCTTGGAAAAATAATGAAGGGTCAGTAGACTTTTTCTGCAAGGTGATTTTTATAGTCCCTGGTGAAGCAAGGATTAATAAATCCTTGAAGACCTATTGCCATGTCCAATTGTACACCTCAATCTCAAAAATAGTTTATCATAAGTGAACGTGAAAGTTAAATCCAAATCCACTATTGTAATTTTTAAAAAATATTATAATTAAGATAAAAGAACCCACACTCCAAAATAAAATTCAAAGGGGTCCCTTTGAAGGTGGTAAGCATAAGTCTCCAAGCTTGAAATTTTTGGAAATATTACATACAATTTATTTTTATGGAATTGTTTTTATCAATTTAGTCCAAGCCATGGTTAGAAAGTCATTAATTTGAAAAATTCTTATCTTTACCTCATTTATTAGGAAAATCTAATAATTTACTAAAAACTATGATGAAAAATTGAACAACACTATACACTACCTTCATGTTATATTGAATCTAAACTATACTTAGAATATGATCCATAATGATAAGTAGAATCTTCATATGTAATATACTATCATTTTCACCACATGTTGCAAAGGAAATGCCGTAAGAAAGTAGCATAGGTAAGAGTAGTATTAATGGTGAAAATGTCACTTGCAACATCTCAAGAAAAAATCATGGATGTGGTTGATACTCAAAACCTTCAACAATTTGAAACATTGTGAAAGCATACAAAATATTAAGAGCTTTGTTTCTTTGCTATCAAATACAAAACAAAAGGGAAAAATACAAAAAAATAGTAAATTGAAACTAGAATGCATATGGGCCAATAGTATTGCAGTCGGCACCATGTCATTGTAAAGGTGGAATCTGAGTTTTTGTAAGCTTTTTTTTTCCATCCTCATTTGAGAGCAGAGGAAACATTAGAAAATTCAATTCTTGGTAACCTAACTTATAACATATGATAGATTTTAACAGTAAAAGACAAAATCAATTATCCTAAATAAAGACACTCATAAAATTTCTAAAATGACTTTCAATATCTCAAGTACCATTGACATGGTCATAGACCACTATCCCTAAAAACAAAAACATATATTTTTTCTATATAACAATCCAGTTTGAGCATATGGGAGAAAAATTATTGTTAGTTCCTTTAATTTTATTTTTTTTTATCATTAGTATTTTTAGCTCCATTTCTTTAGTTTTACACAACTTCAAAAAATACTTTGTGAAAATGAAATCCATTACATTTATAATTTCAGGCCCCATGGAGCATTGATAAAAAAATACATTGAATTACATGTTGAAGCAAATCTGCCGGAACATAAAAAATATTGGTCTCCACTTAAATTATGGCAAGAAAAGATTTGATGGCCATGTGTCCAATCCATTGCTAGAAATTTCTGTGAATAAGTTAAACATAGAATGAAAGCTTCTGAAACTCGAAAGGGACCCAAGAAAACCAATTCCCAACCACAGTGACAAAAATTCACCGCAACGACATGTTTTTAAACCTGCAAAACCCAAAAGCAAATGTGCACTATTCCTAAAATTTGAATTTACTTGATTGGAATGTTTGACATATTTTCTCTTTATAGATTTATTTACTTACCCAGTTATGAGTCTCATGGTGATTGCATAAAACTGGTTGTGAAAATAAGATCTCGAACCAAACTACCACTACAAGAAATGGTGCAACGGTTACCATTCTATAACTAGTGATTCTCATTCTACACACAATAACTCTATTTTTATTGATGGAATGTTCATATCCCATATTCCATGGACAAGAATATGTTCATTATGGAATGAACATAGTGCTTACCCATATCCATAAGAAGAAACAAATTTAGAAATCATTTTGCACATTATGAGATAACTATCAAGCCATTGTTATTCTTATCAATATTTGTGTATAGGATTTAGGAAGTACAATTTGATAAGAATACTTCTCTGAGTAAATGAATCGATACTTAGAAAACTGAGAAATAGCTCAATACCAACACAAGTTCAGGGCGTCTGAACTAAAACAATATATACTTAGAATTGATACCTAAAAATGTGAGAAATAGATCAACGGCAAACAAGTTTAGGGTTTCTAAAACAAAAAAATATATCTTCTAGTTGCGCTACTAGAGTTCCTTCAACCACAGGATACCCCTCTTGAATTTCTAAATCCATTTCTATGATAATTAGTTGTAGTCCAATGAACAAAATTATCTACACAATTAGGTAATATAATGATGATAAGCCTTGGGAAGTCATTCGAAGATCCTTTCAAAATCATTAACTCACAACATCAATAATTCAATTTTATTAATTATGAGTAGAAAGGACACCCAAAATGATGTTTTCCACCCTGCTCATAAGTAAAAACATTCCATCATAAAACATAAGTTACCCCGATGGTTACAGGAACGGAGAAACTTAGGAGGCAAAGACAACACAATAAATACTTAATATACAAATTGATAAGAAAAATGGACACAACAAAAACCCACAAGGGGGACTACAAATAAAGGGTGAATGTTACTAAAAGTTAATCTCAGAAAGTTTCAAGAGAAAAAAACAACCTGACCACAGGGCAAGGCTAGAAGAAAACCCATAATTATCAATGAAGACCATTTTTTTATGATTAGATCTTTACAAACTTGATTCCAATCACCCTCTTGAAGCCATCATTCAAAGACATCCTAATATATTTATGAAAATCAAACTAGTGATATCAAGCTAAAGGAAATTTGAAGTGATGAAGGCTTACAACAATGAAGCCATAGTGCAAGGTCAAGTAATCGACTTTATTTATTAACCAAAAGAATTGTTGAATGAAGAAAACCTCCAAATTTATAGAAAGTTAAAGATAAAACAAAAAGAAATGTATATATGAAAAAGGAAAATTGATAAAAACAATATTCTCTGGAAACTCTTAGAACCGACAGTTGAATACAAACTACTTACTCCATAGACACATTATTTTAAATATGGCGCTTCTAAATTTTTTAGAATCTTCAGTGATCTTGGCAGGCAATTGAAGTGCCCTGGATTCATTTTATTACATGCATTCTTTAGGGAGCTTGGCAGATGGTTTAAATACCATGAAATCATTTTATTGCAAAAATACCTGAGCGAGGGCACTCAAAATGATGTCTTACTAGTGAATTTTGATGGGTTAATCTAAACCTTACAGGGTTTGGTTGAACAAAAAAGAAAACAAAATGCTACTTGAACTTGAAATAATTTTCAACATCAAATGTTGCTTGGAATTCCGATTAGAGGACTTTTGAGGTCTAAAATGAGCCTCCTAAGAAAAATGTACAACCAAAATAAACTTTATAAGAATCAATAGGATTCAAGGTGATGATGTCAACCATGGGGGATGATTCACGATTTTTAGAGTAAAAAATAATAAAATAATAAAACTATTTTTACAACTTGTATTTTCAACTTATCTCCTTAATTTTTTATTCAAATTTTGAGTAGGAGTGCTCTTTGGATGAAAATTTTAATTCCTCATCTAAGGAGTACCCATTTTGCATACTTTCGATGGACCCTGCTACACAAAAAATGAAAAATACATGAAACAATGTGATTGCAATAACGTTTTTCATGTATTTCTCAGTTTTTGTGTAGGGGGTTCAATCAAAAGTATGCAACATGGATACTCCTTGGATGAGGATTCAAATTATGCATCTAACGAGTGTTTCCACTCGAAATTTGAGTAAACCCATAGGGAGATAAGCTGAAAATATGAGTTGAAAAAATAGTTGGTTTTTTTTTTCTAAAATTTGATGATGTCATCTAGTCTTATTTTATTATTGCCACTATTATTTTATAATTTCCTTAGGAGGCCCATTTTAGGCCTCAAAAATCCCCTAATGAACACTCTTAGTTTAAAAATATTTCAAAAATATTTAAAGAGGTAAGAAACTATACCATTGAAACTCCACAAAAACTATACTATTGAAACTTCCACTCAAAGAACACTTAGGTCCTTTTTCAATTTTCAAGCACTTATATTTTTGTGAAATTCTCTACTAAAATTGTGCTCAAAATAAACAAAATCAGACAACTTCATAAAAATATCTAATGAAGTGGATGAAATTGCATTTAATTAATCTCTTACATGTCCTTAAAGTTTATGATCGAGTGAGTGAGACTTCAATTCATTAGTTTGAGAATATTTGAGAGTTTGAAACTCCAAAAAAACTATCCCATTGAAACTTCCACTCTGAGAACACTTGGATCTTTGTTAAAATTTCAAGCACTTAGATTTTTGTGAAAATCTCTACTAAAATTTTGCTCAAAATAAACAAAATCAAACAACTTCATAAAAATCTTTAATGAAGTGGATGAGACTGCAATTAATTAATCGGTTACATGTCCTCAACGTTTATGATCGAATCAATGAGACTTCAATTCATTAGTCTGAGAATATTTGAGAATTATTTTCATTAGTTTGAAAATATGACCATAGGATCGTATCTGATGAAGGAAAAGACTTCAATTACATTGACAAATAAATTGGTTAGAGACTAATCAATTAGATAAATAAATTGGTTCGAGACTAATCAATTCTCGTAAATAACAATTGTTAATTAACGTCCTTTTGTAATGTCCCTAATAATAAAAAATAATATAAATATAATATAAAATATAAGCAAATAGATGATAAAAAATAAAAAAATATAATAAAAGTAAATAAATAATATATAATGAATATAATATAATAATAAAATAAATAAATAAAATAGTAAATAACAATATTAGAGTTCTAAATAAATATATAAATAAAACTATAAAAATAAGTAAATTTATCACAAAGTGAAAAGGAATAAAATAAGAATGAATTAAATTAACAGAAATATTAAATTAAGTAAAACTTAAATTAAAAATTAAAAAAAAAGTTGCATGGTAACACATGGAATGTGTGCATGCATACCCTTTTCGATTGTTTGGTCTATTGAATAAACGATGATGAAGATGAGAATCATCATTCCTCCATCCATTCACTTGGGAGAAAAGTGTTGTGAGACAAAGGAATCCGTCACAGTAGTATGTTGATTGAGGGCTCGGGGTGGCTAGTTGTAGAAAGATTATGTGCAGTTGAGCCAATGGTTGGGTGGAAAGTTCTCCCTAAAAATTTGTTGCGGTTAGCGGGATTACAATAGCATTCAACTCAGAAATCATAAGTAAGGAATACCATTGCCACAAGTAAGTTGTCTTTGCTCATGTTTTTTGGAAATTCTATGTTAATTAGTAGAATAGTTGTGTGTTGATTATTAATCATATAATTTGATGTAATTATTTGTATATTTTAAATTGAGGTTGTTACATATGGTATCACAGCGGATTCAACTCTATGTGACCTCTAAGTAAAAGTTTGAGAAAAATATTTAATTAAATTCATCTATAATGTTGGTTGTGATGACGGGGAGAGATTTAATGAAATTAATTTGAGAAATAAATACAATTTTTTATCTTTTTTTTCTACAATAATTATTATATAAATATTAAATAAATATCAATTATTTTAAAATAATATTATGAAAATTACTAAACAAATTAACATTGCCTTTTATGAAAGTAGATAAAACAAAAAAAATTAATAAATCTTTAAGAATGTGTAGACACACTCTACAATATAGCAACATGAAATATTCAAATACATTAATTATAAGTGTCTTTTTTGTTTAATAAAGAAACACAATTTAATAATATATATGGTGTATGTTATTAATCTCAATTTAATTTTGCATAATTAAAGTATAAAAGTGAAATTACTTTTCTTTTTGAATTATTTATTATTATTATTATTATTATTTAATAAATTTTTTTTTTATTTTTTTTTTTTATTTTAAGTTTAATTGTTTAAATTTGTTATTATAAACTTTTTGTGATTCAATTGTCAAGTAAAAATTTATTAAAAAAACTAAAAATAATTATATTTAAGATTAAAAACTAGTTTTTGATAATTACAAGTTATTATTTCAAAATTGAGAAACTCTAAAAGTATTTTTAAATTTTATATTAATATTTATTTAAATTAAAACTATTTATAAAGTTAGTTAATATAACTGGTCATGAATGAACTAAAATTTATTGATCGTTTTTCCCCAAAGAAAAACGTAATTTTATTAATGAAAACAAAATTACATGTTGCAAATGTTGTGACACATTTCATTGGCAAGTCAATGACTCCTGATGATAAATTCAATGAAAGCAAACATAATGTACAAATGGGGAGCAAAATCATGCTTTTCTCCCTTTTTTCTTCTCAACTTTGCACCACTCCCCTTGAGTTGGCATCGAAGATACAAGTGCAAGCGAAGTATTAGCCTCAGGTCAAGGGTTGTCTTTATTAGAATCAGAGTTGTCTAATGTATGTAGTCGTTTGGATCAACCGATATCCATTGTTTCTAATATATGTGCCAGCTGAGAGTCCATCAGACCTTGTGGATTTAATTCATGTGCTTATGGTTCTTTATTCATCTGATTATTCTCGTTGGGTATGGGATAGTCCACATCAGCTTCCTCCTCCTCATTAGAGACTGGTGGAGGAAATTTCCATCCCTTGGATTACTTCCTTGTTTTATTCTTTCTTCAGGTATGTTTTTTGGCTTCAAGGCATGTATTTCGTAGATGTCCCGTTTGTTGGAATATTCTGCATCTAAATGTTGTATTTTCATAATCTAGTATCTGTGTTCATCACCTATATGTGTGCTTCAGTTGTATTTGGTCTCATAAGCCTTTTCTAAGATCTACTTCCACACAAATTCGTGCGAATGTCAAAATTCTTTCCTCCAGTCTTTTTGTGGCTATTTCAATATAACGCCCAATGGTGTTACCGATACCTACAAGGACTTGTTGGTTCCAAATATGTAATGGGATATTGTGCAAACAAACCCAAACTAGCATCCTAGAAACAACCATTATATTTACATCAAATGTTGGAAACCATGGTGTGATGAAGAGACTCATAGATCCCTAGAACCGTGGTACTTCCCATAATATAATGTCTTTAGTCTCTATTCAAGGAAATTTACAATGAAAAAATCCTTGGAACAAAGGTGAATTTCACAACGAATAGTCTAGTTTGTGAAAATCCAATGAAAGAGCTCAACACGTTTTGGCTAGAAATAGTTGAAATGACATATTATAGCTTGTTTTTCAAAGGTATTACAATGCTCATATGTTTCTAATATATCTATGTTTAATTATGGCGTGTAATTCAGTTGCTCCACAATATATGGACTGAGTTCGGTTCCAGCTTGCTTTGGTGTCGCCGAAGGTGTATTTTTCCCTTGGAGGATGTTCTTGAAAGAAATTCCTCCATTTTTGTGCCTCTGATGTGTTTTTGTATTTTTTGTTGAGCTGCTCCCAATGCCTCCTATATAATTTGTTTTACTATAGTCTGTCACGCCACCTCTCAGCCTTAGATTGAGTATTATGGGAGACACGGGTAAAATATTGTAGTCCATGAGGGGCCTGGGGTCCTCGAGTTCTTTGCTCCAAAAAATTAGATGTTGTAATCTGAAAGGATATTCAACATGATGGGAGATGATATTCTTAAAATGCAACACACAGTCTGTTGCATGTACCCAAACCAAAAATGACATATAGGAAGGGGTTTTAATAAAAAATTGAAATCAAAGAGAATTTACCAGAGGTCCAGGTTCTGTTTCTATTTGAAGGTGTCTAGGCTAAGAAGCATTAGATGTGCCACACTACATTGAGGTCTCTGTGATATCCTTCAGGGTTTTGTTTCCCAGTTTCTGATGGTTGGTCTCCCTTGTATGATCAGTAGACCACCCAAAAATAGGTACCCAAACTGCGCTGAAGACCAAGGTGAGTGTGTGTTGGTGGGGAGCCTTATTTTTTCCCCCACATATAGTCCATGAAGTAGAACTGACCAGGGCACGGGAGTTCCTTTGATCTTGAATTGTAGAAAGGATGGGAAATCTTTGGAGCCAATGATTGCATAGAGTAACTAGCTGGATGGTCCTGCCTCCAACTTGGCATTGTGATCCCAGTGATTTGTCCACCGAATCGCACCTGTGGTTGATCCATTCCCCCTTGCAACGCCCTTAGTCATAGGCATGCCACAACTGGGGAGAATTTCACCAATCCAGTGACAATCAATTTCTTTATGCCCAGATGAATATACAATCTTTGCTCATCATAAAACCATCCACCACATCCATGGTAGGAAAATCATCCTGATGGATCCGACATCTATGGGATCAGAGAGATAACAAAATCATGTGCGAAAAATTAGCCCTATTTGTTCCCATTGAAAAGGTTCCTCAAATAAACCCCATCTGAGAGGCTGGAGCCGCCATCATCCCTGTGCATCACCATCCTTGCAGCCTAGTGAGCTATCCAAGGGATAGAATATGGCAGTGGCGCCCCAAACCCTATTGTTGAGCTAAGAAAACCTATCTCTATTTTCCATTTTCTCTCTTCTTTCTAGGCTGAATATTGGCAGTGAAATCATGCCTATTCTCAGACAGAATTCTCGGTCTTTATTTGATTGTTATGTTAAACTTTATGATTTATTTTTAAATTATGAATTATTTTATAAATAGCTAAAATAAAATCTAATTATAAATCATTAAAAAATTATATTCTAAATTGTAGATTAATTATAGATAACTAAAGTTATATCTTTGGAAACCAAAACCCAAAACTTAAAGAGAAGTTCTAGTTAATTTGTTATGACATGCATAATTATTAATAATATAAAAGTTATTGTAAATAATAACGATGTTTATAATAACATTCTAAAGAAGTCTCTTTTGGTCAGTTCAAATATATATTAATGATATAAAATATCTGTATTAAAAAATGCTGAAATAGATGATTTTGTAAATAGTTCGAGAGATTTTAAAAAAATAATGTTATTTGTGATTGAAAATAATATATATATAATATATATATATTATAGTATATATATATATATTTAGATACATTAATATTCGTGTTATGAAGGCTTAATAAATTATTATTTATAATTTATAGCTGTAGTGTTGATTTAATAAGCATTTAGTGTAAATTAATAATTGATAAATAATTTATCT
>APFE031380192.1:0-25423 GCA_000404065.3 Pinus taeda | reverse complement strand
TATAAACTCTAGGTTTCGGAAAATCATAAGTGATTTATGGTTTTTTTTTCCTGTTTATTGAATGTTTGAATTAGGAGAAAACGAAGTGTAAGTTTTAAGCTCATTATCATACTATTGAAATTTCTAGAGAATCCTCAGGCTAATATTGGATTATCCTTAATAAGGAATCCTTACAATAATATTGAATTATCCTTAAAAATGCGGAGAAAATATATGTGATTATTTAACTGCAAAATAATACATTGTGTGTAAATGAAGCACTCTTCTAATTATGTAAGTTAAAAGTAACTTAAAAATATGGAGACAATATATGTATTGTGACTATTTAATTGCAAAATAATACATTGTGGGTAATTGAAACACTCTTTTAAATATGTAAGTTAAAAGTAACTTAAAAATATGGAGACAATATATGTATTGTGACCATTTAATTGCAAAATAATACATTGTGGGTAATTGAAACACTCTTTTAAATATGTAACTTTGAGATTTGGATTTGAGCAATAAAACAATATTCTAGCTTTACTCTTTGGATGTTTGTAGTGGGATTATTTTAAGGAGAAATTTTATATCCTTGTTGCATCATTGTCTTGGTAAAATAAAATAAAATTTAATTTAAGGTTATTTATTTTGGGTTTTGGGTTTATATTTTTGAATTAATGTGGGATTGATTTTCTGTATATATGGATATTTATATCATAACAATTATAGATATTTATATCATAAAAGCAATTTGGAGATACACACAAACTCCAAGTTTTGTTGTGTGTTGCATCTCTCAATTATTGTGAGAGGTTTTGTTATGTGTTGCATCTCTTCTAATTATGTAATTTAAATAAAACAATATTCTAGCTTTATCCTTTGGATTGCAGTGGGATTATTTTAAAAGAATTTTTTTCAAGGAAAAATTTTATAGCCTTGTCCTATCATTGCCCTATTAAAATAAAATAAAATTCAATTTACAGTTTCTTATTTTGGGCTCCGGGTTTACATCTCTCAATCAATGTGGGATTGATTTTTTGTATATATAGATATTTATATCATACAAACAATTATAGATATTTATATCATAAAAGCAATTTGGAGATACACACAAACTCAAGGATTTGTTGTGTATTGCATCTCTCAATCATTGTGAGAGGTTTTGTTGTGTGTTGCAACTCCTAATGAGTGTGAGATTTTTTTGTGTGTTGCATCTCTCAATCAATGTGAGAGGTATGAGAGGTTTTGTTATGTGTTGCATCTCCTAATCAATGTGATGTGAGAGGTTTTGTTGTGTGTTGCATCTCTCAATCAATGTGAGAGGTGTGTGAGAGGTTTTGTTGAGGTATGTGAGAGGTTTTGTTGTGTGAGGTATGTGAGAGGTTTTGTTGTGTGTTGCATCTCCTAATCAATGTGATGTGAGAGGTTTTGTTGTGTGTTGCATCTCTCAATCAATGTGAGAGATGTGTGAGAGGTTTTGTTGAGGTATGTGAGAGGTTTTGTTGTGAGGTATGTGAGAAGTTTTGTTGTGTGTTGCATCTCCTAATCAATGTGAGATTGAGAGGTTTTGTTGTGTGTTGCATCTCCTAATCAATGTGATGTGAGAGGTGGTTTTGTTGTGTGTTGCATCTCCTAATCAATGTGATGTGAGAGGTTTTGTTGTGTGATGTGAGAGGTTTTGTTATATGTAGCATCTCGTAATCAATGTGAGATGAGAATGTGAGATGAGATGTTTTGTTGTGTGTTGCATCTCCTAATCAATGTGATGTGAGAGGTTTTGTTATGTGTTGCATCTCATAATCAATGTGAGATTGAGAGGTTTTGTTGTGTGTTGCATCTCCTAATCAATGTGAGTTTGATTTTTTAATCAATGTGAGATGAGAGGTCAATGTGAGATGAGATGTTTTCTTGTGTGTTGCATCTCCTAATCAATGTGATGTGAGAGGTTTTGTTATGTGTTGCATCTCATAATCAATGTGAGATTGAGAGGTTTTGTTGTGTGTTGCATCTCCTAATCAGTGTGAGTTTGATTTTTTTTGCGTATACAAATACCCACAAAGGGATGATGCTATATTAGAGGTTATATGTTGTTGTGTGTTACATTTTTCAATCAATGTGGGAATTTGTTTTGTATATATAGATATTTATATCATAAAAACAAGTTCAAGACACCAAATCTAGTCGGATCAAGACAAAAGATGATGCTATATTAGAGCTTATATGTTGTTGTGTGCCACATCTCTCAATCAATGTGGGATTATTTTTTTGTATATATCTAGATATTTATATCATAAATGAATGTACTTTAGGATTTCGATTAATTTCAGATTCGGAGGAGCGCACCGGGGGTAGCGCACCAGAGAATGCTGCAGGTTTCTCCCTGCCGTTTTTATGACTAATGCCACTTCGCCTGATGGCCCTCTACAGCCATTTCTACCCATATCGGTAAGTCCACGAACCCCCGCATGGTTTTTTACCCCATTTGTCTTTGACCATACACACGCAACCATCATGGGACACACCGTTTGCTGCTCATTCGCTGGTTCTCTCGGCCTATGCCGTCTCTCCTGATGGACACGAACCACCCCTTCCACCTATCGGAGTTCACGCATCCTCTCATGGCTTTCACAACATATGCCACCTCCTTCGATCATGCATGTTTCTCCTCCATGGAACACATGGCATGATCCCTCCGCGACAACCTTCATCTCCTCTGCATGAAATACTCCTTTGCTGTCACAATATCAGCCACCCTCCCTGGCTATATATCTCGTCCTCCTCAAGGAGATCCGGTTTCTTTCGCCCCCTGTGCCCCTGGGGCAGGGTGCACGGCTCCTTTCTGCATCTGTATCTGCCTGCATTCGTCGTTAGTTTTTTCATACCCTTTCCTGCTTCCACAAGCCTGCGGTTTCTTCTCTTGGGCGTCGCTACTCATGGTAAGTTATCTTTTTCCTTCCGGTTTTTCCTCTGGTTTATATTTGCAATATTGCCTATCGGTTCTGATTCAGAATATATTTTCCTGCGTTAAAAGTTTATGTAGAATTTATAATGTTTATTTCTGCATTATAAGTTCCTATGCATATATACCATGTTTTTCCTGGTCTTTCCATTCATATGGTGGATCTCTTTATGGATTAATGGATTTATATTTGCTATGCGACTCCTCTCGACCCTTATTTCCATCTACATATGCACTGTTATTATATATTTTTGCTGGTATATCATCTGTCATTTGATATGATGAAGGGTGTTTTTAAAATTCTGGGAGGCTATTTCCGGTTCTATAAACCATGTAATGATGTGCGCATTCGCATTGGCTCATGGTGGTGTATATTATCATGCTACTGTTGCTGCTGCTTGATATGCCAAGAGTCTGTATCTTCATAGGCGACATCTCCCTAGCTGTTTTCTCCATTGATACCTATCGCTTCTCTGGTTTTTTCGACGGTTTTTTTCCGGCAGCTGATCTTTTCCCGGCCATTCTCCGTTCTGGCGTCATCCTTTTTTTGCCATTTATGATCTGACTTCATCGGGATCATCTTGGATTTCTTTTCCTGGCCCTCTGGGAATTGTGTTGTCCTTCATATGGGCATATTCTTCCATAGACAGATTTCGTCGGCACTGTATTACAACGCTTCACCTACTCTATTATCATGCTGTCCATATATGTACTTTATCTTTTCTTTTTTGACCGTTCTAGGATCTAACTCTTCCCGAGGCTTCTTTTGCTGACTTTCTTCTTCGATAGTACATATCTGGGCTCTTCTCATCCAGGCTTTCTTACGCCGTCACCTTACGCTTATGTCAGTGTATCCATCTGTCTTCTGATTGGACCCACCTGCTCCTCTTTACTAACCTGACCCATTTTTTCTTCATGGATTCGGCGTCTGAATCATCTGCCACGGAGGCAATGATTCGGGCCGCTATTCAAGCTGAGGAGGCTCATGCTCACAATCGTCACACATCGCCCGTCCGCTCAGCCATGGATCGTGCCTCTATCCACCCATCTTTCTATCAGTCTGTTCGACATCCGGGTCATGATGCTCGTATTCACGTCTCTCCTTCTGCTCGTCATAAGACCTATAATAAATCCCACGCTCCGGCCAAATCCTTGGCCCCTCCGCCGGCCATCAATATTGAATCCCCCCATCTTTCAGAACGGATAGAAAGTTTACAGAAGTTTGCACTTATTGGCCGCTGGTATTTCCCATGCATGGAGGACCAGGACATGCGTAAATGGATCGCGGATCGTTGGAAGCCTATTATCGGCTACGTTCCCATCATTTCCCACGTTATGAAAGATTGGTATTGCTTCAACTTCATTGATGTCGCTGATACTAACGCCATGCTACGTGTTCCATGGGTTTATAAGCGTAGCTTCCTTGCTCTTCACCGCTGGTTCATTGGATATGATCCTCTTAAAAACACTCCTTCTCACAACCTCATTTGGGTGAAGCTCCCAAATCTTCCACTGGAGATGTGGTCTAAAGAGGTCCTTGAAATCATAGGGAATTCTATTGGTCGTTTTGTATATGTGGATCCATGGTGCATTGGCGAGCGTAATAAGAGAATTGCATGGATTCTCATCGACCGTGCATATCGGGGTGGATAACCTAAACATGTTGATATTACATGGTGTGGCGGGCGTATCACTCAACGCCTGGATTTCTGGGGTGTCCCGTTTCGCTGTGCTGCTTGTCATAAGATGGGCCATCTCATTGACAAATGTCCCCGTAAGGACGTGCATCGACGTCGTTTTCATCACTCCTCTGTGCTGTCTCGACGCCCCCTCCCTAATTCTGCCCTCCCGCATGCCCCTCACCCATCAGATCACCCTCCATCTCGATCGGCATCCCCATGCCTCCCCTCTCATCAACGCTCGCCTTCACTGCCTCCTGCATCCATACCTGAACCATCTGATGATCCTCTAATCTGGTCTCCCTCTCCCATCCCGATTGGAGACATATATAATGGATCCCTCCCCATTTTCATCTCATCATCCACCCCCCCTCATGTATCCCCCTCCTACACTAAAAAAGGAAAGGAGCCGATTCCCGTCACCCCTGTGAACTCCCCTTCATCATCGCCAGCTAACCTTTTCGACAGCGACATTGACCTGATCATGCATCAAAAATCTATCGAGCTTGAACCTCTTACCATCCACAAGCCTTTCCATCAATCCTCCCCTATCATCAACCCAGAGTTGGGAAGGAATATCACTGTTCGGAAGACGTCCCGGGGTGGCTCGCGCCATTTCCATGGTCGTAACAAATATTCGGATTCGGGTATTCGATCTCTGTCCCTTGTTGATGTTCCGATCATTGAGATGTCCACTACTCAATCACAGCCTCTTAGAGCAGACGTGGCTGGTCCATCTGCTCCATGATGGACATTGTCTCCATGAAAATTCGGGGGCTGGGAGCAGGGCCCAAATATCTCGCCTTAAAACATTTATTCCATTTTGCTCGGCCTAAAATCATCCTCATTCAAGAATCTATGCATGACCGACACACATCTTTATCCTACTTCCGAAAGATGTTCCCTTCTTGGCACATGTCGGCCATAGATGCATGTGGTCACTCTGGAGGTCTTGTTGCTCTATGGAATCCCTTATGGATTCGTGCTTCTGCATAAAAATGTTTTGCTGGTATTCTTCTTAACGTCTCCTTTCGGGGCTACAGATCTTCTGTCAACATCCTCAATATCTATGCTCCATATAATCAAAGATTTCCTTTCTGGGATAGATTTTTCTCTTCAGACCTATGTGAGTTTCAACATATGATGCTTATTGGAGACATGAATTTCACACTTGGTCCTGACGAAGTTTGGGGTGGTGGCAGGCATATGGACCCATTATCTGATTACCTGAAAGCTCGATTTCTGCAAAGGAATTTTATTGATATTTCTCCATCTTCCTTATCCCATACATGGGATAATGGCCGCATTGGCAATTCATATATTGCCAAACGATTGGATCGCGCCATCATTCAGTCAGATATTATTAATCTAATGGGACTTCCTACTCTCTCCATTGGTAATGACTCTATATCCGACCATCGGCCTATTTTCATTCAATGGAGACAGAAGTCCTTCGATCAGCACTTTCCGTTCAAATTCGACCACACTTTTATTGAGGACCCGGCATTCAGACAATTGGTTTCCTCTGCTTGGCAGGACTCGGCCAGTCCCGATCCTTCACTGTCCACATCCTTTCACTCATGCATGGAACTCATCCGCTCCAAGGTGAAAACCTGGCAGATTGCTGAAAAGAAAAAAAATCGGGCTGAATTATTGAATATACAAAAGATGCTGGATCATATCCACTCTGCTCATGACCCCCATACCATGTCTTTCCTCACGCGGTCTCAGATATCTGATCTATCCCGTCGAAACTCCAATTATTAAAATTAGAGGAATCCTCATGGCGTCTCAAGAGTCGGGCTCTATGGCTTCGTTTGGGTGATCGAAACACAAAATTTTTCCATAGATTTGCTAACCACAGAAGACAAATCAATGCTATTTGGCGGATCAGTGACGGCAATGGTGGCTACCTTCACTCTCAAGGAGACATATCCAACGCAGCCATCAATCACTTCAAATCTCAATACAGCAGGGGAAATGGATGTGCCATTCATGATATACTATGGGGAACTGAGATATTCCCCATCATGTTCGATGACTCTTGCAATGACTCCATATACCAGCCGATTTCGGAGGATGAGCTCCATAAGGTTCTCAAAGCTTTTAGCAAGGACAAGTGTCCTGGTCCTAATGGCTGGACCATCGAATTTTTTCTAAGTTTCTTTGAGATTATCAAACAGGACCTTCTGCATATGATCGAGGAATCACGTATTATAGGTCGCATTCATTCACATACATCTTCTACATTGATCGCCCTCATTCCCAAGAAGCGAGATGCGGACTCCTTCACAGACTTCCAACCGATATCTCTATGTAACATCTCTTTCAAGATTATTTCTAAGATTATTGCTGAGCGCATTAAAGGAATTTTGGCCATACATCTCTCCAAAGACCAACATGCATTCCTCAAGGGCCGGAACATCTTGGATGCTATTGCATCTACTCAGGAATGCTTATATTCAATGTACTCCAAAAACATTGACGGGGCTATTCTAAAAATTGATTTACAAAAAGCCTACGACTGCATAGATTGGGGCTTCATACGCTGTCTTTTGGCACGTATCAGTTTAAGGTCTGAAATGATCTCATGGATTATGGCTTGTATTGAAGGCGTCAACTATGCCATCAACATCAATGGGATTCCTACTCCATTCTTCACTGCTGAAAGGGGCCTCCGTCAGGGATGCCCGCTTGCCCCTATCATCTTCATTCTTGCTATGAACACTCTCAGTCTCCATATCAACAAAGCTGTGGATGATCACAGATGTACACCTATCCGCATCAGCAGACATATTTCTTTATCACACAATCTTTTCGTTGATGATATACTTCTTTGCGCTATGTTACAGCATCACTCATGGCAATGTCTATTTGACATCTTGTCCAAGTTTCAGAAGGCCACTGGTCTTATTATCAACAGGCTTAAATCTATATTATATTACAATGGAGATAGGAATGATCTGATCACTAGCATTGCTAATATGTTTGGTGTTCAGACTCAATCTATCCGGAATGGCATCACATACCTTGGCTTTCAACTAAAACCTCTCTATCTGGCATCCGACTGGGAATGGCTTGTTCAGTGATACTACAACAAAATATCATCCTGGGAATTCCGCACTCTTTCATTGGCTGGCAGAACTACTCTTACTGTTGCGGTTTTGACGCATTTATAGGTCTATTGGGCACACTTGTTCTATATTCCATCATGTATCATCCGCCGCAATCATCTCACTGCTTGTTACATATGGGGCGGATCTACCTCGCAGCACAAGTATCATCTAGCAAAAATAAAGGATATATCCATTCCGAAACAGCAGGGTGGATGGGGTATTAAGGATTTAAGGCTATTTGGATGTGCGCTGATTTGCCGCACATTATGGAGAGGTATATATGGCTCCACTCCTTGGAGCAACATCATTCGACAAAGATACATGAAAGGAAAAAGTATCAATTACTGGTATAGGAAGGGATCCATTGGTATTGGGGTGGGATCACCCATCTGGCGCAGCATGAAGAAAATTGAGGCTTTGTTTTTATCACGCTTGAGATGGCAACTTCATTCAGGTGCAAATATATACATTGGAATTGATCCATTTATATGTGGACACACAGACTTGAACATTCCTATTGATCTAATCATACACCTACAACAACAAGGCATTTTTACATGGAATAAATTGATCAAAGATTGGCATGGATCCACTCCGGTATGGATGGACAGCAGTGATCTCAATCTACAGAACACACTGGCGGGAATATGGCGATCAATCACAGACTCATTATCTACAGGAGGCATACACAGACATGGCACATCGGACCAGCTAAAATGGACCGTATGTGGATTTCGGTGCCCTGTGTCTGTCCGCGACATATATACACACCTGATCATGGACAGATACCCCTACAATCCTCCATATTTCCCATATATTTTTTGGAAGGCCTCATGTCCACCCAAATATATATATTTTGCTTGGTTGGTATTCTACAACAAAAATCTTACATGGGAAAATCTCAGGAAGCGCACATGGCATGGGCCCAGCAGATGCTCTCTTTGTGGCAATGAAGAAGAGACCAACATACATACGTTCATCAAATGTTCAGCCACCCTACGGATCTGGTATGTCTTGGCTCACAATTTTGATTTTACACTGACAGATTTTGATTCCATTAGTGCAGTTTTCATATGGTGGAGCAGACAGAATGGAAACAGACGCTTCCTCATATTGATATATTTATGGATGGTATGGAAATGGCGGAATGACATCATCTTCAGAGACCTACATGTGACACCAATTTCCATCATTGACAGCATCATGTCCCTATGGCACATGACATATGGATCCACTTGAGGGCTCCACCTATTTGCCATATGCTCATCTGAATATCATATCCTATTCTCCACACACATAACTCATCTGAATGTCTCTTTGTATATTTGAATGTCTTTTTGTATATTTCGACATGTATGTGTCTATATGCCCATTTATTACATATATGACACATTATATGCGATATTTGCATCACAATATCTGTTATATATTTTCTCAATATAATATATTATGCTTTTTTTCTTCTGAAAAAAGATATTTATATCATAAACACAATTTCAAGGCACCAAATTCGAGCCATGAACTCAACCAATTGAGCTAACTTAATTGTTTTCTCCTTTCCAATAGGAATACATAATTTTCCGGAAGATAATATATCTGATCAACAAAAGAACAGGAATACATAATTTACCTGGTTGAGCTAACTTAATTGTTTTCTCCTTTCCAATAGGAATACATAATTTTCCGGAAGATAATATATCTGATCAACAAAAGAACAGGAATACATAATTTACCTGAAGATAATATACGTGATCAACAATAAAAAGAGTTTTGTAGGTGAATACCTTAGAAAATTGCCCCAAGAAAACACAAAATTTACAACACATAATGCTATGGGGGGATTTTTTAAATAGACTTCATCCCCAATTAGGGAATTATAGTAGGTTTGATTTAGCCATTAATCTTTAATTCACCTATCCTCAATTTACACCCTCCCTAACATACTTGATTGCTTCTGTTGAACTCTCTTGGGACATGGAAATACCCTTTGGATGAGATGTCTTCAACAATTTTCCTGATCATTTTCATGATGTTTTTCAAAGATTTCTCTTTTGATAGGGAGTGAGATATCTTCCACAATTTTCCTGATTATTTTTATGATATTTTCCATAACTTTCTCATTCGGTAAAGAATTTTTGACCAAATAATACAATATTAAGAAAAAATCTACCAAAATAATAAGTCTGTCTACCTCTATTTTTTAATTAATTAAAATGCCTACTACATCGTTGTTACATAAGATTGACATCAATCACTATTACATAACATTACATAAGATTGACATCAATCACTATTACATAACATGACATCGAGACTATTACATAACATGACATCAAGTGAGATCAATGATCCTTGTTTTTCACTCACCTTATTATAGTTCCTTGAAAAATCTAATTGATATTTGACTCGAGAAATAATACATGATCTTAATTAAAAAAACTCTGAAGATTATAACTGGAAAATTTTGAGAAAAATATCACTGTTAGTACTCAGAGCTATCGTTATAATTCTCATCTAACAAATTCAATTCAAAATTGAGCAGGGAAAGATGGAATTAGGCTCTCCCTTTATTGAAATCTAATGGCAAGGAGAAAGAGGAGATCCGGATAAACAATCATTATGATGGATTACAGAGGCAGGGAATGAGTTGAACGGTTTGGCACCTGGAATAATACCACACAAATGGTTGTTGCTCACATTCAAGTGCCAAAGATTCATCAGCTCGGCCATCTCCTCCGGAATGGTTCCATTGAGTTCATTATTGGACAGATCCAAAGCTTCCAAGCTCTTTAAATTCACAATGGAGGATGGAATACTCCCACTCAATTGGTTGCTGGCCAGATTCACATATTTCAATGCCACCATTGCCTGAAATAGATTGTCTGCGTCTCCTGTGATCTTGTTATTGGAGAGATCGAGAGATGTATACAGAGAAGAAGCAACGGGTTCCCAATCATTCAATCTCATTGAAATACCACAACCAGCCAGTCGCAGATCCACCAAAAATTTCGAGTTTGTAATCCAGTCGGGAATGGCGCCAATGCTCAGATTATTGTAAGAGAGATCAAGAATTTCCAGACCAGTGCTATGGAGCAGCTCTGGCAGTGGCAGCGGGCCAGATAAGCTATTTCGGGAGAGATTAAGGAGGTTCATGTTATATAAAGCTGGGGATCGCGGAAGGGTGCCAGTGAGCTCGTTGTTTGAAAGATCCAAGTATTCCAAATATCCCATATCAGCCAATGAATCTGGAATGGAACCAGTGAGCTTATTATTTGAAATGAAAACTGAGTCGAGCAGTGAATTCTCTCCAAAGGAATTGGGTATTTGGCCGGTGAAATCGTTGAAGGATAACTGAAGCGAGCGGAGGTTTGGCAGAGTCCCTAACCAGGCAGGGACGGGGCCGCTTAGATTGTTTTGAGATAGAACGAGTATGTGAAGATTTGAGGAATTTGGAAAATAGGGGATATTTCCTGTGAGTTTGTTCTGTGATAGATCGAGGTGGTAAAGGGCTGTTAAGTTCTGGAATGAATTCGGGATAGACCCTGTAAGTAAATTCCTGTTCAAGAAAAGTTTATCTAAATTATACCTCAGCAAGCCCATTGTTTCGGGAATGGTTCCGCTCAAACGATTATTGCTTGCCAATAGCTCAGAAAGCCCATAGAGATTTCCAAACGACCTAGGAATGTTACCTGTCAGAAAATTGTCTGATATATCCAGAGTGCTTAAGCTTGTCAGATCTCCCATGGAGTCAGGAATGGGACCCGATAGCAGGTTCCTGTTGAGGGTCAAGATGGACAAGCGACTCAGATTTCCGATGCTCGAAGGAATTGAGCCGGTGAGCCCATTGGAATCCAAGTACAAAGCAGCTAAATTCTGCAGATTCCCGATGGATTCTGGAATAGAACCGGTAAGCAAGTTGCCCGAGAGAGACAGAGTCTGTAACCCCTGCAGATTCCCAATTGTTGAAGGAATGGATGCTGTGAGACTGTTATTGTCTAAATAAAGATGGGTTAAGACTGAGAGCCTGGAAATAGAAGATGGGATTGATCCCCTAATATTTTTCCAGCCGAAAATAATAAGTTTCTTAAGATAAGAAAGATTACCGATGGACTCTGACATAGTTCCACTCATGTGCTCGCTGCTGTTGTGTGGATCTGCGTGGAGAATGAAGCTTACCACTCGATTGCTGTGGGTGTCGCACAGCACACCGTTCCATTGGCAGCAGCAATTGTTGCCCGTCCATGATTCAAGGACTCCAGTGGGATCTTCAATGATGCCAGCTTTGAAATCTAATAAGGCAGCCCGATCTGCTTCTGCACATTCTGCGTTTTTGCCTCGGCATGACAAGGTTAATGACATCAAGAGCAGTAATATAAATACTGGAACTGAGCCAGGCATTTCTTGTCTGTATTTCTCCATTGCAGAGGACAGCAAGCAAGAAATTACAGAGAATAAACCAAAGAAGGATTCCGTGTGTAGTACTTGGTTGTTTTTCAGGACGATTATAGAAAGAGATTAAATTAAGTCCATATATATCAAAATTTTTAAATTAGAGTTTAAAATATAATGGGTTATTTTTTATTAGGTAAATTATATTTTGATTGCTAAATAAAATATATATAAAAGAATAAATACAAATTTAATCATAAAAAAATAATTTTTCTTTTAAAAAGATATATAAAATTGATATAGACATAAATTAATTACATAGATCTTCAAAATAATTTATTTAAATATATTATTGAAATATTTTTGAGAAACATAAAATATAAATATTTGATTCACACATTTTTTTACTTTTAATTATTTTATATCATATTCATTTTTTTAATTATAGTCGAGATTATTTTTCTATTTAGAACATAATTTTTATTTTTTATTTTTATTTTAAAAAGTATGTAGTGGCAGAAAAACTTACACATTCTTTCATGCTAGTTGTACTGACAAAGAAACTTACACATTCTTCCTTGCTAGCTGTAGAATAAGCTTTTCGACTCAACAAGATCAAGGCTAGAATAATATAACAATAGAGAGATTGTAGATTTTTTTATATCCTTCTCATTTTTTAATATTCTAAAATCTGCAATCAAATTAAAAAATAGCCATATATAACAGTGTGGCCTAAAATCCAAACAAAAACACCTCATTCAACCTCCTTAACTGGATATTTTGCATGAAAATTACGCAGTTGTTTATAATGCGACTTTTTGAAAGCTTTTCCGGTGGGCTTTTCCGGTCAAAATGCCGCGGCAATTTATTCGAATAGCAAGTTTGATAGCTAGTTTCTGCACAATCAAAGCGTTCCAGGGTTTTTCAGGGTGCTGAATCCAAATATGCAATTAAAAAACTATTTTAACTGCAACAAATCAAGATTTAACTTCAATTTCTTCAGCTAAATTCCGTCACCAGGATCTCCAAAAAATCGCATTATAAACAACTCGAAAAATTACTTGTGATCAATCTTAAATCCATATTATAATATTAAAAATATTTCCAAAAAACTACGATTTAATTAAATCAAACAAAACCAAAACACAACTTTTTACGCACAATTAAGTCTGTCCACTTCATCATGTGCAATCGATCGCTGCCATGGCCCTTGGAACTTGTTGATATATACGGTCATCCACGACGACCCAAACATTACGACTCGTATGAGAATCGTACACTCCCGGAGAACCTCGTGTTTTATATATATATATAAAAGATTAATTTTGATAATATATAGAATTAAAATACAAAACAAATAATGAGCTTATTTCAAAGAAAATAAGCATTTTTTTAATTATATAAGTTGAGAAGGAATAAGTATGAAGGCGGAAGTTGTAGTTTTATGGGGTTTACTATGGTTTATTAAATATTTGGATAACCCTTAAGTATAAATTTATGGGGATTCCAAATGTATGATAGATCATGTTAAGGGGAAGAATAACATCTAGCAAAATTCTCTACAACACTTGCTGAGATGTATAAAAAGCATATGGAATACCTTTCAGCATCCTTCCATTTAGCACATTAGCAGGGCACATAACAAGATCCCGGATGAATTGTCAAAGAAAGGATTATTAGACACAGAAGAAGGGATGTATATCATGATAAAAATAGGATTAGACGAGATAGAAGTAGAAAATCTCAAGTTGCTGGGATAAACCACTGAACATCATAAAAAAGGAGAACATCAATGTAGATAAGTTCCCACAAAATTTTTGTATCTTTTTGTTTAAAGTTTTTTACAATTTTTGTATTTGGTTTTGTATATAAAAGATAAGATGAATGACTACTTTAATGTAGTTATATACAAAACATGTAAATGATCCAAGATACATCCTAGTCTTATAGACTCTCTTAGTGTAATTCTGTGATATATTGTGGATGAGGGAGAGAGTATATAGATTCATAGTTAATGCTAATATTAGCATACAATTTCAGATGTCTGTATGATGAGTATTTACTCCTCCATGTAGTCAAATTGTGGATCTCACAAGATTTATGAGGACGATTTGTCTATCATAAGTATGTATTGTTTTAATCATAATATAAAACAAACGGTTTTTTCTTGCTGAAAAAAATAAGTTGAGATTTTGATGCTTGACAGGCTGGCGTTTTGCACTGGGATTTGCACAAAGATTGGAGAGCAACAATGAACTGAGTATAATGTGTAGCATGTGAATTATAATGTGCAGCATGTGTGTTGAAGTGTTTTGAAATTCTAAAGGATCTATTAGTGAAAGATTGTGAGTATTTTGGTTATGAACATGGCTCTGCAGTGGCATCTCTGGCGGCACCATGGCACACGGTTTTGTAACCTAGCTGCAACATCTTCCTAGCCTTGCAAGGTTACTTTTGTGTGATCCATTTGTGGCGCATGGTTTTGTTTTTCTCCCGACAAAACTTTTCTCCCAAAGTCTATCTTTCTATGATCGGTCTCAAAAGCTAACGAAATTTTTATCGAAAGGCGGTTCGCAAAGTTCTACAATGGAAGGTTTCAGAAGTAAGGTGGCGACTTTCAACAATGTTTAGGGAGTTTTTGGGCTTTCGCTCTAGTAGTTGTTGTTATGGTTTGGGGTAATCTCGTAGATGACCGGGTTTGAGGATGAGTTGGACTTTTCTAAATATCTTCTTCACGATGTTTCTATATGGATGTCGCCACATGAGTAGACGGGTATGTGACAACTGTTACTATAGATTATGAGCTTTTTTCTTCTTTTTTCCATTGAGTCAGTTTTAGTCATTATTGAGGGTTTCCCCTCTTCGTCTTAAGTAGTCTCCTCTAAAGAGTTGATAAAGGGTCACTCGTCTTTGGAGCCTAAGCATTCTAAGGTTTTTTGGTATGTGGAGATTCAATTTCCTTGGATCAATTTCAGATATCGTCCCTAGAACAGTGGATTCATTAGGTTACACTTGAAGTGGTTAGGTTGTGGAGCTTGACAAGTAGTGAAATTTCTCAAGGAAGTGTCTCTATGTGGTTTATGATGGAGTTTTGATGGGGTTGGCAGAGATTGGTCTTAGGGTTTCTTCTTTCTTTTTAGGGGAAAGCTCGATAGGTGGATTGTTAGACTCTATGGTGTCTGGAGGGGATTTTGTGGTATTAGCGGGGATATTCATAGGCGGCCCCTTCCTCTTTGTACACATAGTATTATGTGTCTTCTAGCTAGCCACTTTTGTTTATGGGAAGTTTGGGGGGTGAAGGCTTTTTAGGGTAAGGAGGTCTTTTGCAGTCATCAGGTCCTATGTGCAAATTTTCAAGGTTTCAACAATTGTTGGGTCCAGGACCCCAAATCCCTTCTTCAAATTTTCTGGAGTCGACGATAAATGATGTTTCAGTGCAACAAGGGGAGGAGTTTCCTCCAAGCCTTGATGGTGTGCAAGAAACTAGTCCAAGACAAGAGTCAACAGTGAAATCTGATAAGAAACGCAAGAAAGTGAAATGTACAAAGGTGAGATTGGAGGAGGAGAACCCAATATTAGGAAAAGAGGTTCATTTTGGCGATATAATGACAACAATGGAAAGAGTCTTGGTGGGATGGGTTCGGGGTCAAGAATTTTTGAAGGAAAGGCTTCTGAACTAGGCCAATGAAGTTTGGGGGAAAGATCTAGGTGTAATGCTCAAGGTAAGCACGTTGGTGAGAGGATGGTTTGCATTTTAGTTCTCCTTAGTTGATGATTGTTCATAGGTCTTGAGTAAACAATGGTGCATTGATTCAACACTAATTTTTCTTAAAAGATGGAGCCCCATGTTTGATGCCAACAGAGAAAAAATGGGGGGTGGGCAGGTCTGGGTGCATCTTCTAGGTTTACTGATGTAGTTTTGGTCATTGGATATCTTCCGCTTAATTGAAAACAAGTTGGGAGAGTTTATTGAAGTCAATTACTCTTACAAAGAAACAGAAAGGATGGCAGTTTCTCTTATCATGGTGAGCCTAGATACGTGTGAGGGTTTGGTGGCGTTGCTCAACCTGCATTACAATGGCGTGCCATATAAGCAATTTTTGGATTATGAAGGAGTACCATTCCATTGCAAGTGTTGCCATCAAGTTGGGCATGTATTGAAGGACGGTCCTTTGCCATACATGGATAAGAAGACATGAAGATCGAAGGTGGGTGGTGGTTTGTTAAGTTTCATGCTTTTCTCTGCTAGAAGTGCCAACCCACCATCAGGTTGAAGATCGACCTCTGAAGGACGTCGATATCTCTAGTTCGATGGAAAAAGACCCTCTGCCTAAATCTGGTGTGAGTCCTCTTCAATAGGCCCCTTTGGAGGCAGGTATGTCATCGACAACTCCTTTGGAATTAGTTACTTTTATTTCATCTCCTCCTATTTCTAGTTTGATTAATTCCTTGTGTTCTATGGTTGTGGACCCTCCCCTTTCCCTTCCTTTCTTTGATCCTCATTCACCGGGGCTAGTCTTGAGTTCAGTTATTTGTTCTTTGACCCAAGCTCTTGTTTTGTTCCCCCTTCCTGTCTTGTCTCTCTCAAGATTATTCTCCTCATCTTTTGAGTCGGGGCCTAGATAAAATTTGTGATCATCCTCTAAAGCTGTAATCCCTCTTAAAGTTTTAGATGGGTTAGACCTTCCTCTATCTCTGATCCCCTCCAAGAACCTGCAAGGTAGACAATCTCACATTTCGAAAGCCATTCAAATGGCCATCCTAAAGGTAGTTGTTGGTCCTCAGAAACCTATTAAAAGGGCACTTAGAGTAGAGAAGGCCCTTAGTGTTGTTTCCCAATGACATTTCTCTCTTTAAATTGCTAAGGGTTAGCTTCTTCTCCCAAAAACTAGCTCTCAAGCATCTAATGATCTTTGAGTCGGTCGATGTTATTTTCCTCCAAGAAACCCTGGCGGTGGGAGAGGTCATCATCAAAACTTTGGAATCTTTGGGGTCTGGTTGGAATTTTTGTAGTTGTATATGCCAAAGGTCAATTGGGGGGTTTAGCACTGGGTGTCAACCAAAAATTTGTTAGGCTACTGGGCTCATGGGGTGATGATGGCATCTTGGGTGCTGATTTTTTCAGTGCTAAATTGGGAATGGAATTTAAGTTGGTCAATATTTATGGCCTGTGTCAGGACATGCTTGCCTTCTAGGATAGATTGATGGATTTTTCTTTCATGAATATGGACAATGTAATTTGTGGAGGATATTTAAAATTTTCTATGGGAATTTCAAAGACTTGGGGGTCTCATGCACATGTGGATCCATTGTTGGATTATTTTACCCACATCGTAACTGAACATAATCTATATACAACATTGATTTTGTAAATTTAAAGCCCACTTGGCATAATAGGAAAGTTAGTGAAGTTGTGGTGTCTAAGAGGATTGATTACATTATGGTAGTTGATTCTCTACTAGAGAAGATCCCCTTGTTTTTCCACTGGATAGGGGTGGGTGGTAACTTAAACCACCATTCAATCTTTCTGTAGCTCAGAGGTGATTTCAAGAAGCCCAAATCCCCTTTCAAATTTAACTATTTATGGTCAAATGATGATCTTCCATAGCCTTGATTTTGAGTCAGTGGTCCCCTAACTCAGCTGAAAGAGATGGCTCCCTAGTGACACAACTCACCATCAATCTCAACAATCTAAAAAGAGCCACTATTAGCCGGGCAAAGGAGAAAAAACAAAAAGAATTGAAGGACCTAAAGAGGATATCCTTGGGGTTGGAGCAACTGGAAGATTCACAGTGGGGGGGATATTCGTATGAGGAAGCTAAATAGAGAATTATTTAGTTAGAAGCCTTAGGAGCTAGGATTCTAAAGGCCTGAGAGGAAGAATGGAGATTAAAGTGTCGTGCAATTTGGTTAAAGAGTGGGGATGATAATTCAAAAATTTTCCAGCTATATGTAAAAGGCCACTGAGCCTATAATACGATATGGATCCTTGATGACCCACAGGGAGGTTAGGAAAATAATTTTGAGGCTCTGGACAGTGTAGGGGTTAATCATTTTATGTATTTTTTTAAATAATCAATATGGTTGGTCACTAACCTCAGTATTTTGAAGAAGAAACTAGTATCGCTTTGATGGTTCTTATGTTGGAAGAAGAGATGAAGTCAATTCTTCACAGTTTCAAGAAGGATAAAAGTCCAAGCCCTAATGGATGGCCGTTGAGTTCTTTGCAAAATTTTATGAACTTCTGGGAAGGGATCTCCTTACTAGCATTGAAGAATGTAGGTTCAGTGATGCTTTCAACTCTACTTTTATAGCTCCGACCCCTCGCTCTTTTGATGATTTTACACTGATTTCTCTATGCAATAATATATACAAAATTATGGCTAAAATCATTATTGATCCAGAATCAAACTTGTCATTTCTCAGCATATCTCAAAAGAGAATTTTCATTCCTTGAGGATAGGCAGATTCATGAGGCAATCAAAATTTCTTAGGAGGGCCTCCACAACATTAAAATCAAGAAGTTAAAAGGGATGATTCTAAAGATTGATTTATCAAAATCATATGACAGAGTCAGTTGGGTATACATTAGAATGTTGCTTACGCAATTGGGCTTTGAGGTAAACTTCATTAATTGGATTATGTGTTGCATTAACTTGGTTTCTTTCATTGTGCTTGTAAATGGTTCTGCGTTAAGTTTTTTCCGTGCTAAGAGAGGGCTTTTTAGGGGTGCCCTCTCTCCCCTTTACTTTTCCTTCTAGTGGTAGAGGGTCTCAGTCGTTTGCTCATCGATGCAAAGCGAAGAGGAGACTTGAAGGGAATTTCAGATGCAGGGGACCTGTTCATCACTGATTTATTAATTGTAGACAATATTCTGTTGTTTTGCAATGATTCAAGAAGGGATTTGTTTGCAGTGAAATATGTTTTGTCCCCTTTTTGAAAACGCAACAGGAAAGATGTTTAATTTCCAATAGTATTCCTATATTGCGGCTGGGTTCTCTTGCGAGGAGATTTTTATAGCTCAAGATCTCTTCCCTTATCTTCCCTTTCCACTCGAATTCTCTAGATGAAGGTCGAAAATATTTGGGATTTTTCCTAAAGCCTAACTACAGAAAGGCAGACTAGACCTGGCTATAGGCTAAAATTGAAAAAATACTAAAAATGTGGAGCTTTAGATGGTTGTCAAGGGTTGGAATGTTGGTTCTCATCAAACTCGTTTTAAAATCTATTTTTCTATTCTGGATGTCGCTTTTTAGTATTTTGAAAGGGATTCTTCTTACTATTCACAAAATCTGTAACAAATATTTATGGTTGGGGGCTAAAGATGAAAGAATATTTCCTTGCATTAGATGGGGGAAAATAACACTAGCCAAGAAATGGGGTGGGTGGTGTTTGAAGAATATTGTGTCTTTTCAAAAAGCCTTGGTTGCGAAGGTGGGATGGAGGCTTATCTCTTTTGACAGTGTTTGGAAGGATGTGGTCTTTAGGAAGTATATTTTCCCATCCTCCCTTGAAAATTGGATCCATTCTCCAAATAAGGATTGTACGCATTGATCCAGATTTATGAAGGAACAAAGTGAAATACATATATAAATAGAAATGCATAGATACAATGAAAACATAACTTCAATTCATTAAAAACAAATACTAAAAATTGTTTACATGCAAAATGGAAATAAACTAGCTCAGGCGATGGTAGCTTATCTTTGAGAAGAGATGTGGTGGCTACATGTCTTATGAATTATGTTACAATGAGGCTCTAAGGCCTATTAATTATTGAGAAACAATTGAAAACCATAAAAACCCTAAAAACCTAACCCTAAGAGATGAAGTGCCAAAAGTTTTGTGGGCCTTGTTGTGGTAAATTAGCACATCAACTTCCCGGGGTCGTAACTTTGGCATATGATCTTCGTTTGACGTGTACGATACCTCGTTAGAAAGATATATCTAAGGACTACAACTTTCGACTGTAAATTTTAATTAAAGACTCACATTTTCTTGTTTTCCAAAATAGCATCATTTAGGGCCAAAACAACTTCGGAAGTTTAGAACTTGAAAAATCATAAAAAATAATAAATTGTGCTACAATTAAGGAATATAAAAGAAACAATGGTGGGGGTCCAAGTGGAATAGATGGGTGGCCACCAATATCCACCTGGATCAGTCCTCCCCCCTTAGGAAGCAATGGTCTCCATTGCATTGAGTGCCTCCATGAGATGGGGAAACTTATGTTGAACTTGGTTCTTGGTGAGCCACTTTCCTTGGTGCAAGAGTTGGCTAGCTATGACAACCCGATACAGTTGGATATTTTGTTGGTGAGTGTTCTTGATCTACATGTCCATGATACGATCAATTGTGGTATGTTCTAATGTAGTCTGGTTTTAGCTCTGTTGGTGTGAGTTGTTCTTCAATGTCTGATATGTCTAGTAATGGTGGGAAGTATGGTCGAAGGTGGTCCACATTGAACACTGGTTGCAGGCCAAGGAATGAGGGAATGTTGAGCTCAAAAGAATTATCTCCCACAACCTTGGTGATGATGTAAGGCCCATATTGGAGAGGTTTGAGCTTCCAATGGGCTCTGGTGAGGCGTTCTTTCTACAAATGAAACCAAACTTTATCGCCCACCTGAAACTTGTGCGGCTCTCGATGTTGATCATGTTGCTACTTGTACTTAGCATTGGAATTCTCCAAGATGTCAAGAATATACTAGCGAATGTGCTATATGTGTTCAATAAACCTGGTTTCTTTATCAACCTCAAACTGTACATGTGCAGATTATGTTTATGTAATTACATGAGGCATGACAACATCAATAAGACACAATGGTTGAAATCCCAGACCCACTTGAAATGGAATGCAACCAATTGAGTTATGGAAATATTTTTTATAACTATGTTGCATATAGGGAAGACTCTCATCCCAATTTCGTGGATGCTTGGAGTTGTACATGTGCGATATGTGCGCTATCGTCTTGTTGACGACTTTTTCCTGGCCATCAATCTGGGGATGGAAAGAAATCCACTTGGTGAGCTTGGTGTCCAATAATGTCTAGAGGCTCAACCAGAATGTGCTTAGGAACTTGCTATCCTGATCTAACATAATGGTATGCGGGATCTAAAAATGTACTCATACTCATTCAAAGAAGAGTTTGGCAATGTCCTTTGCTATGATACTCTTCTTGCAGGCCACCACTACCAAAAATACACAGTCATTACCATGCTTGGTAGAAGGGAGGCTAGACGTATAGTACAAGGAGATGGATTCCCAATGCTGGCTGGGAGTAGGCAGAGGAGTGTACAAGCCTTGCTTCTTGATGGTTGGCTTGGCAATGGCACAGGCAGTGTAGGATCTGATATGTTTTCTAACATCATGTTGGAGTTTTTTCCAATTGAAGTACTTCTAAAGTAAGACCACAATTTTCTCCACATCAAAGTGTCATGCAACCCCATTGTAGTGTGCCTACCAAATCAGCTTGACACTCTTGCTTGAAGGAACACAAAGGTGGACTAGGTTGCATATTAATGCATCCTTGAGGTGGAAATTGGGAACTTTCTTTCCATCCACTAGAATCTGGTATGTGGTGGCGAACTCTGGAGTTTTGTACAGTTGCGCTATTCAGAGATATCATGGCCACAAGAGTTGAGAATAGTAGTCAGTGTTGCAACTGGGGGTCGATAGAGGCAATCTGTAGCATGATTGGTGCTGCCTTTTTTGTATTTAATGTTCAATGGGAATTGTTGCAGATATGTAGACCACTTCTTATGGTGATTGTTCTACAATTTCCAATGTTTCTGTATAAACGGAAGAGGTTGGTGATCAGTGTGGATAACCTTCTCCTTCCCCAAAATATAATGTTTCCTTTGCTGGAAAGCCTACATGATAGAATACATCTCTTATCATAGACGGGGTACTTCCGAATTGTATCGAAAAGTGTCTCACTATGATAGGCCATTGGATGTCCGTGCTAGGTGAGGATTGCACCAATAGCATAGTAGGAGGCATCTGTCTCAATTTCAAATGGATGTTGTAGGTCTGGAAATGTGAGTACAGGTGCATAGTAGAGGTGATGCTTTAGTTCAATGAACGCCTTCTCTTGGGACTCAAACCAGGAAATCTTTGCTTTCACTCCACCCTTGGTAATCTAACTCAAAGGCCAATTGATATGGGAAAATTCCAACACAAACCTCCAATAAAAATTTGCAAGGCCAAAAAAGCTATGAAGCTATATTAGAGTGGTCGAGGCTGGCCAATCCTGGACGACTTGGAGCTTAGCCGGATCCACGTGCACACATTTCTCATCTATGATGTAACCTTGAGGAGGAAGGATGTTGGGAGCTTGCCATCATTAATTGAATGTATTAATGAATCAAACATGCTAGAGCCTATTTTTGATGTGTTGGAAGACACTTTTGACATGTGAAGGTTTATTCTAGGATCACATGGTGACGATAACTGCATTGAAAAACTTAGTGACATTAGCTTCCAGCATCAATTTCATCTCAAAAAAATCGATGGAAAAACACTAATATGGGGCAAAAAGTATTCAACTACTGCAGAATGGGCACCGTCATCAAGTTTGACATTTTTGAACTTCATTCCAAATCATCCAATATTTGTGTCAAATATATTGTTATTACAATCAGTTGTTGAAGTTCATAATGCACACAGGCAGAAGAGAGATATAAATTATTCTAATTTCCTGGAATAAATTAAAAAATGTATTAGATATACATATGAGTATTTTGATATTGCTGACTCTGTTTGGTGGGAGTATTTTTTCAATAATCAAATTGATATCATTTCAAGAACAACAAATGAAGATATACCTTTAAAAATCCATTTATTTGGCCATAAAATGTGTCAAATGAACACTAGGAAAGAAACATTGTTGAACATCAACAATCTCAAGGTATTATTAGTTCTTTACAGGTAGAGGAAAGAGAAATGTATATTTGTTCCAAAAGATCTCATGCACAACATGAAGCCATGGAAGACCTTTACAGGGGGTTAGTACATGATATTAAGGAGGGTTGCATGACTGTAGTGTTAGCAAATGGAGATGCCAATGACTATACATTCTTGGTTGCTAAGGTTATAAAGGTCATTACAAAAAATGAATATTTTGCAGGTGTTGAAGTACATTGGTATTGCATGAATACACACCCATTCAATGGTGTGTACAAGCCAGAGATGGTAGTTGATAAAAAAAATTAGCGAAAAGAGAAAAAGAAATGGCACAAATATAAATCATCGTTGCACAGACCTCTTAAAATTGGAGGATGTTGACATACTTGTTTATGACCTTAATTTAACAAAAAGAGGAATTCTTTGCTTCAGGACAATAGAGATTCTGAAGAGGTTGTTACCAAAAGACACAATGTTGAGATGGGAGTCTGATGAACTTAGTCGTAGATCAAGAAGAATTTTGAAACTTGAAATGGTGGGCGTGCATGTGGACTCAAATGGGGCACTAGTTGATGAAAGAGAAGAATATGGAACATCTTCATCTGCATCTAGGTCTTCATCTGAAGATGTGAATTCTGATGGTGTGCAAGAAGATATGAGTGATTTTGAATAATTATCTAAGACAATTTATATAACTGATGTTTGCATCGTATCTTGAAATAAATTTTTTATTTCCATATGATGTTAAATGAAGTTATGAGTCATTTGTATAATTGTTGGATTATATGTTTTAATTATGATGAGTTTTATTGTTTAGAATATCCACAACGCAACAATAACTTAGAGATATAATTTATGTTTCATTCAATCTACAAGTATTGATATTTTGAATAATTTAGTCATGTAATTCGTTCATAATGTCATGGTTTAAATGTGTTGAAAACTTAGAGTTTTTTAATTCTATGGTTGAAAATTTTCCTTTTTTTTTAATGTTATGGTTGAAAACAATTATAATTTTAGCAATCTTTAGTGTCATGTTATTATATGTTTAACGATATAGATGAAAACTGATGGAATTTTAATGTGTTTCAGATACCGTTATTTTATCTTTATCGTCATTACTAAAAATGTTGAAATTATACCTGGGAAATAAAAATGTCATTCTACCAAAAACATTAGTGTGTTTTTTTCATTTATTTTGCACACAAAAAATGGTTTTATTGCCATTTTTTAAGTATGTTGAAAATTAACCTTAAAAAAAGTAAAAAATCATTCCATAATACACACTTTGTTTTTTGGACCGTTTTTCATGTTTTTTTTTGGGTTTTTTTTGCTAGAGTTCTCGTTTCAAAGTTTATGTTGTTTGGGATGTTTCTTTAGTTTTTTTTGCATAAGGGGAGGTGGAAAGTCAAACATCAAGGATATGTTCACCACAACCAATAAGTTCATATGTATGATTAATTATTTATAAATATATTTGTTGGGACATGTGTCTCATACACATTCTAGTTTTATAGTGGAGTAGGAAATAGATGGAAAACAATAGCAGGTAATCATTGTTGAGTAGTTAAGTAGTGACAAAGGGAAAATGCAGATCACTAGTAGGAAATGAATGATAAGAAATGAAAAAACAAATGCATATCACTAAAAGGAAATGAATGCTAAGCAACAACAATTGGCCAATTAACTTTGAGTCTCTTCCAACATGTAGAATTGGAAAATCACAAGTGGTTTATGGTTTTTTGTATGCCTATTTATTGAATGTTCGAATGGGAGAAAACAAAGTGTAAGTTTTAGCTCATTATCATGCTACTGAAATTTCTAGAGAATCCTTAAGCTAATATTGGATTATTGATAAAAATACAGAATCCTTAGACTACTATTGAATTATCGTTAAAAATACAAAAGCAATATTGAATTATCCTTAAAAATACAAAGACAATATATGTATTCTGACCATTTAATTGAAAAATAATACATTGTGTGTAAATGAAGCACTCTTCTAATTATGTAACTTTGAGATTTGGACTTAGAAATAAACAATATTCTAACTTTACCCATTGAATATTTGTAGTGAGATTATTTTAAATAAAATTTTCTTAAGGAGAAATTTTAGAGCCTGGTCCTATCATTGTCTTTTTAAAATAAAATAAAATTCGTAGTCATGTCCTTCTAAAATAAAATAAAATTCGATTTATCAATTACTTATTTTGGGGCTCGAGGTTTACATCTCTCCATCATAAAATTCTCTTAAGGAGAAATTTTAGAGCCTTGTCCTATCATTGTCTTTTTAAAATAAAATAAAATTCGTAGTCATGTCCTTCTAAAATAAAATAAAATTCGATTTACCAATTACTTATTTTGGGGCTCGAGGTTTACATCTCTCCATCAAT
>APFE031380189.1:5946-22743 GCA_000404065.3 Pinus taeda | reverse complement strand
AGGGTGAAGCTGTAACAGTCACAAAGTAATTGAAGAAATTCATTGAAGACTGTGATTTTGCAAAGAACAACAGTTTCGTAGCGCGCTACGAAACTGCTGTAGGTGACTGTTTTTAAAAGAAAATTCAAAAGTGATGCTGAGGTCATCAAATTTTGTGAAGAAAGGCTTTGAGGATAGGAAGGAAATCATAAATGGTTGCTAAAGCCCTTCAAACAATGACAGATGTAAACCTTGTAGCATAAAGGTGAAACTTTTTTGTCTTTACTAAAGTTTTCATAAAGTATCTTTATGACCGAAAAATTAGGGTTTCTGGTAGGGTTACGAGAATTTTGAGTTGAACACCTGGCAGTGTCCACAAAGCGTCCAGACTATCAGCCATATGGTGTTATTGCATGGTCATTAAAGTCATTGTACAGCTTCAAGCACGTTTTGTTGGAAAATAAACATGGATTAAAGCAGGGACCGTGAAAATAGAGGATATATCTTCATCAAAGGTTGAGTCAGCAACACAGTTGGAATCCAAGGCAACCAGTTCAGCGAATGCTCCTCAAGTATACTTCAGCCACTACAGGAAAGGCGTAGGTGTCAAAGATCAGGAGAGAATCATGCACACGAGGAGATGGAAGTAGAGTTTGATCAGGAATAGGACTCTATCTATTAAAAGCACAACACCTCTGTATTTAATAAGTTAGTTTAAATATGGATAAGGTAGTTAATGATAGGTTTTCGAGCTCCCCTCATGCTGGAGGAGGAGACTCAAGATAGTTTAGTTTTGTTTCCTATATATAGGAAAAACTCTGATGTAAAAGGGTTGGAGATTTTTATCAAAAAGACAGAGTTTTCATATTGGTTTATGTAAAGTTTTTTCACAGTAATAGAAAGCATATTGTTTCTTCCCAAGATTCATCTTGTGTCTCAAATGTTCAGAATGTATGTGGTTTGGTTTTATTCATCTTGTTTTACAGTTCACTGAACATGCAATCACTCTGAATTCATCATTGATGCTCAGACTTCCTGTGTATGTTTTGTTGAGTTGAAGTCCTTCTTGGTAGATGTTTTGAACAGTGAGACATTATATGCCTTGGTTTCTATGATTCAGTAGCTGCTTGTTTACTGTAGGAATGTATGACTCCATGAACCCAATGGGAGAAGCCTTGATTTTGTTGTTCCAACCAGCTTAAACTTTATTCACTTTTTAAAGAGTTAGCCATCTTTTTGCCCTTAAATGCATATCAAAAATCTGTGAGAGAGCCCTCTCTGACTAAGGAGGCTAAACCTTAGTCTAAAGCCTGGTTTGAAACAGTTGCATAAGACCTCACTAAGTAGCAGCCTTTAGTGCATGATTTTATGACAACAGGTACCTTGGCACTCATTGACATTAATGGTGAGTTTGTCTTGCATTGGTTAACGACATTCATCAATGGTCGGTAATCCAATGACTTCTTTCCATGTTCGACATCGACACATTTATTCACATGGAAATAATTGTGCCACGATATGGAACAACATGAAGACTATATGGTTCAGTGGCAGATTCAACAATAATAAAGGATCCACATTTACGACTTCATCCATCATGTATGTAACCAAGACATAGATCACATTATTGTATTCTCCATTCCATGATTCAGCAGCAGGAGCTACACTTTTCTACATATACACAGTTTGTCCACTTAGGTAAGTAAAGGTATGTTATTTTCTAGCTTTTTATCATACAATTCCTTTAATACTAAAATTATAATTTTTGGAAAATGTTTCGCCATGTTCATATTCACATTCACATTCGCCATGTTCATATTCACATTCATACTCCATTATCACCTTCCATATGTCATATATGTCCTTTCTACACATATCATCCTAACCAACATACTTTCTTCGAACAATTACTATTACATTATGATTCAAATGTTACATGTTTTGCAAATAATGATCAAAGAATCAATGGTTGATTAAATGTTTTCAAAGTCTTTTGATGCAACATAAAAACAATGAAAGTATTGTTACACAAGAACCAATATTAATCAAATTTTGGTTGTCACACAAGAACCAACTAAAATAATATGTTGCAATCAAATGTTTTTCAAGAAAGAAGACTTTGCAAAAAGTAATAAAGTTGTCAAAAAGAAAATCATGTGAAGTTAAAAATCAATATTAGCCAAAGTTCATGTAAAAGCAAGACAATTTAAAATATCAAATCATGATCAATGTAATAGATTGCATGAGGACATGCAATAACTTAAGTTGGGGGGCATGTTGGGCCGCCAAATTAGCATACATTTCCACTCCATTTTCACCTTTATCCTCATTTTGTCACCTCATTTCATCACATTATCATTACATAACCCTATATTTCCATTACCATATGGGTTTATATTTTCATTTTCCAAAGTTATTAATTTCAGGTATTTAAAGTGAATTTATGATTAAAAGTTAGAAAAATAACATGTATTTGCTTATATCTAAAGGTGGAATGAGTTTGGTGACATGTGTAGGTGATTTGGAAGGTTCCAAGATACTCTTATGCAGCCTCCAAGACTCAAATTCGAATTCTCTTGAAAATTTGGAGGAGATTTGGGATAGGGGTCAAGCATATCTCATGGAGAAAAATCATGGATAAAGGAATATGTGTCTCATATTGGTTGTAACCATATGAAGGATTAGTGGATCCCCATTAATGAGTATAGGAGCACCTCCTCCATTCCAAAAGGAGGACTCTTGGAGCATGTATCCAACTTATGATGGAATAGAATACAGCTTCATTTTACATAAATTTCCATTCTATAGTTTTAGATATACATTGTCTTAATGTAGTATATGGAATAGCTTGTCACTTTGTTCTTAAGAGAATTGAGCTCACTCTAAAAGGATCAAAGAAACATTTTAATTCATAATAGATCTTATTTCATTTAATTACCTAGATGTTTGAGGATTTGTTTGTGATTGATGAATGGGTTTTAAATTAAAATCTTATTAGCATATGAGGGAAAAACCAAGGGTCTAAGTTAGGCTCTCTCTCTATTTGATTTGCATAATAATTGAAATTCATTCTTTTTCTTTTAAGTTTCAAGTTATTTCATTTCTTATGCTTATGAATGAATCTTAGTTTAGTTTGGATCAATATACGAGGGGACAACCAAGGGACTAAGTTAGTCTCTCTCTCTATTTGAATCTGAACAACAATTAAAATTCATTATCTTGTCTTTATTTCAAGTTTCTGGTTTTATGTAATCAATGATTTCTTTTCAATCTATAATACTGTAGGGAAGGACAACCAGGACCTCCTCAATTAGGAGCCTCTTCCCTTGCATATTATATTGAATCAAAAATCATTTAGTTAGACATACAGTTAGTTGCTTACTCCTGCATATATTTTGCTGGCATCATCACAAGCTTACGAGTATCCCTGGTTGATAATTTAATGAAAGCAATTTAAGTAATTAAACTGCCCTATACTCTTCTAACTTCCTTCTTTGAAAGTCTAATTCGCTATATATCTCAATGATTTTACTTGGAGTGAACTTTGGATATTTTACACAATCTTCCATTGGTTCATTTATTATTGATCCATCATCACATGGTCCTTCCTCTGCTAAATCTTTATTAACATCCTTCAGTAGATGTTCTTCCTCTTCTTCTTTCATTTGGTTGTCCTCCTGTGCCAAATATGTTCCAGTTTCTGCAACAACATCTTCAATTGTAAGACAATCATTATAATCAAAATATAAGGTCTTTGTACCTGTTTTCCTTTGGCAACACTTGATTATGCTACTCAGATCTCTCTTCTTCTATCAGCATATCAGTATGTTGATTCAGACTCAAAGAACTCTTGAGACTATCAGCTAGTCTCTCCTTCTCATCATCTGTTTCAATGATGTCTTTCAGCACTTGTCCACTGTAGTGAACTGATTCTTTTCCAGTCTCCTTGTCATACTTTGCTTCAAAAATTTCATCTTCTGGAAGGTATTCTTTCATGTTTTTGATAGCTTTAAAAGATTGCCTATCTTCTTCCAAACCTGCAATCATACACAAATCATTAGCTTTAAAAATATAAGACCTTCTGGTCTCACTTGATGCTTTAGTAATCAATTCTTTTGGCTGCTTCGAATCATTCATATGATTCAACTCCTTTAGCTCTTCATCACTTTCAAGAAGTAATGGTCCACATTCTGGTTCACATATCGAAACTTCAACATCTTCTTCAGCATCTCCCTTTTATTGTAGCTCAATTCTTTCGGGTTTCTCTGCCTCCAATTTGACATCTATAATCTGTTCAAGCTCCCCTGGCTCCTTTATTAATTCCATATTCACCTACTGATTCCTCTTCTCTTGTAGCCTCTGCCACTTTACTTTCTTTCTCATGACATAACCATATTTCTGGGCCATCTCATTTTTCTACAACATCTCCATTAATACTTCAAGTTGAATGGCTATCTCAGCCTTCTCCCTCTCGTATTATTTTTTACTTAATTGTCTTTATATGCCATTTGCCTTGGCATCTCCTTCCTTTTGTCCTTGGTTGTGGTTTCTTTTAGAACCTCTATTATGACTTTCACTAGTCATCATCCTCTCCATCTCTATGAGTTCCTCACTCGCTCACTATGAGTTGCACTAAAGCCTCTACAACAACAAGCCTGCCCTGCTGTGACTTACCTCACCAAGCTCTCCTCACTCGGTCTTTTGGCAAGCAATTGGTTCTCTATCTCTAGAACCTCCTTTTCAGCAACACCTTTGCTCCTTCTAGGCTTCAATTCATCTACACCTTCTCAAGAACACAATTGTCCTATTTTTCTAATCTATGTTGGAAATCCTCAAGGTTCTGCCACATTTCTGCTTCACTTAGAAACTCTTACCAACTTCTCTTGTCTCTTAGAAATTCTACCCACCTCCGTTGTGGAATTGCCTTTTGGGAGTTGTAACAATACTTTTACTTCAATGCAAAGGCTACAACTTTTCAATCTTCAAATCCAATTAAAATAAACCATATCATCTTACCTTCAAGATCTCTATCTGATCTTGTCCTCCCATTCACTTGCACTTTTGAATGGACTGTCCTTTCCACTAGCCTTTAGCCTTATCTTCAAACTCTGTTACTTCAAGAACTTACAAATATCCCTCTTACAGTTTAACTATTGTAATCCTGCTCTAAATATCATTAATTCAATATCTACTAATCATTAGACAATTTGCATACCTTCACCTACCTTCAGGATCTCACCATTCCTACAAATCTGTTTCAGCATATATTTATGCTTCCACTGCACAAATTCTCAATATTCAGCTATTGTCAATCAAATTTAGAATCGGATTCTTTCTTCCAATCCTCCAGCTTTATCTTGGCAAAGCTTAACTATCAGCAACAATTTCACCTTTGTTGATTTTTCTTCTACTCAGAAATCCTTAACAGTTTCCTTCATTACTGCTTCTTAAGGCTTAATATTCTTTTGTTGAGATACTTCATTAGCTGCAACCATCAATCTTCATTCTATTTCTTTATCCAGCAAAACTCAAATCAGAGTTAAATAAAACAATACCTATATGATTTCATAAGCAGTCTCCATCCATTATTCAGATTCGAATGAATCTCCATTCTTCAAAACACCACTATGGATTCTTTATGTTTCTGCAATCTCCTCTTAATTCCTACCCACCTGCCTTTAATAACTTAACTGTTCTTCTCCATTCTCCCAGCTTTACTCTGGTTTCTTTGTTGTCAAACTAGAATCTGGTCTCCCTTGCCTACATACACATCTTTCCAAATATCTTTGTTCTAAACTCTTTCAAAGAAACTTTCATACACAATTTCTTTGTTCAGCTCTGATACAAAAATGACGCAGGATTACCCCTGTGTTACCCACAGTATGCATTTGTGACCTATGCATAAAACATTTCCTAGGAATAGATACAACCTACCAGGTCAAAGCTTCATGAATAGTGATGGTTAAGGCCCCTTTCTTTAAAACTCATGCAGAAACATATTTATAGACTAACCAAAGTCTAAACCCTCGTTAACTTTTTCTTCGGGTCTCAATCACCCCTCATAACCCTTCTTTAACCTTTTATTAACCCTTAACCACATATATATAGCCTTTACCCATTTATAAGTGGATTTACACATAAAATACTCCTATCAGCGCTTTAATTCATTGCAACCCCTTTTAAAAGGGACTTACACATAAAACTGTGCAAACATTCCTTTTCCGCTGATCCTCGGCCTTTGCACAATTACCGAGGATTTCCTTTATCGCAATCGCTCATCGCATTTACCATGATCTTACCACATGTATGTTCTAGCACCCCTCCGACTCCGATATGTGGCTATAGGAAACATTAATATATGTTTTAAGAATTAAAAGACTCGGCAACAATTTAGCTCAAATACAAAGGAAATACACTAAATTTCGCTTTGAAACATATACACATACCTCAAATAATATACACCCGTGTTCATATTATCGTCGAGTCCGCTTTCGTCGAGTCCTTCTGCACTATCGCTCTGATCTCCATTTCCCCAATATGCGATGGCCGATTTAATCGTGACCGTTGATCAGGATCGTGATCCGACGGTCGACAATTAATCGCACGATTGCAATCACTTGCTCATAACACTTAGCCCTTCCACTTGAAAGTTCCGATCCGACATAACTTTACGAAACCAATGGTTTTATGGGTTACATTTCATAAGATTTCGGGTCCGGCTATATATCGCATGTCGCAATCGCTTCCTCCCTGTGGAATATGCGATACGATCCCGACTGATTTACTCTATCGATTCAATCTTGCGATTTAATTTGGGCTATTGATCTTCAAGATCCGATGGCTACTGTGCATCAATTCTTCAACTCTTCGCTTTCCTCCTTAGTATGAATTTATGTTATTTATTTAGCGTTTCTGCGGGTTGCCGGTTCTAGCTTCCTTCAAAGTGTTGGTCTCTCAATGTTTTTAACTGCGTACTACCTCCTGAGTTTGAATTTGACCCTTGTAATGGATTCAACAGTCCATTATGGTCCTCCTCTTCGTGTCTTCCTCTGTGTAATCACTGAACTCCACCTGCGACTCTGTATTACACATAATATATTAATTCATTCTTTCACCTATTTAATATTCGATCACACACTTATGCCAATAGGAAACTGAACCTCTATGTATATATATATATATATATCAACAAACAATTACAAAATGAGCCTCTTTGTCTCTCCTTGACCTAATCTTCTAATCTAATGGCCTCTATCCATTATCTGCCCGTAGGCTTACAAACACTCCAATCTGCTATCTATCTACCTATTCAACCACTCCAACCCATATAACCTCTATATTTTCCTTTTAGGCTTACATTTATACAAAGGGATTCTAAAACCAATTCCTCGTTTAGATTCATAGATTCCTCAACAAAATCCTAAAATTTCTTCCTCATCCCTAAGGATCCTCTCAAATCCACAAAATCATGAACTGACTCCCAATCTAGGATTTACAATCAATTCTCAATCCTCTCATCACTCAAATATCTAAATCTCTCATGTTCTCCTACATTCGAGAACATTTACAATAAAGCCTCACAATATTCAATTAATTCCTATTCTCATTAAAATCACTCAAAACATTAAATAATTACATAAATCCAATACTTAGGAAACCAACTTCCTTAAAACACAAGACCCCCTAGGTCTACTAAAATACAATGATAATGTTGAGCTGAATGCTCTTGCATCAAACACCATGACTCAATCTCATGGTAACTAGTGCTTCCAAGGAAAATTTCAACCTGGGCCTTCTTAAGAATTTCATGGCAGTCTCCTTGCCATGTAATCCCCTACATCATATTTCCATAAACACATAACTGTCAGTGTGCAAGTAAACATAACAATACACCAGTTACCTTATCTTGTTGTGCCAAGCACGTTTCCTTCTAACTAAACACGTACACCTCTCAAGCAACTCCAATTCCTTGATGAATTTGGCCATAGTTGGAACCCAGTCATCATACCTGTCAAATTCATGTTCATGAATATAGCAGATATCTAGATAATGTTAGAAAAAATCAAGGTAAAGAAGACTTCCTATATGCAAAGCACTCATTTGTTTAGAATTAGGGTTTCCAAACATGGCCAAAGGAATTCTAGCCCAATTCCTTTCTTTTACCTTTTTACTTTGTTGCAATTGAGTCATATTATGTACTGTCACATCACCCAATTGTTAGTTATATAAACACATCAACTATTACCTTGTCAAGATAATACCAAGCATGTTTCCCTACAACTGGTCACACATGTCAACCACATGTTCCAAATATAAAGACAATCATATCTATCAATTTTAAAACCTTTACCAAGGCTAACAACCATGTCATAATCCAAAATCAACTCATAGTCATTAGCCATAATGCTACAGTTGTCACCTACTTACACTCAAGTACATATCAACAGTGTCAACACATATGTGTTAGTACAATTATCTTAAAAAGAGATCATTCATTCATGCAATCTTATAGACACATACTCATATTATGCAAGTAATTAGACAGATAGTCAACATAATAGACACCAAACACTCAAACACCAGATAGATGACATAATCAAGTGTTCAAGCACCAAGTAGACGATATAAGCAATCTCATACCTTAATGTATCTCAGGGGAGGCTATCTTGTCTACATAGTCAATCTAGTTAGCACAATATAACTTTACAACACATCAGCTCAAGCAAAAATAAGATCACGATATCCATAACAGTAACTAACTAACATGTTCACATCATAAGCTCATAAACATTTGTCGTTCATGCATAACAATCACATATGCAAAGTCAGCCTATATTAGTATGGCTAATATCACAACATATTAACTCCTACATGAATGTCATAACCCTAACCATTTGCATAGACCAATCGAAATTAGTATGATACATATAACATCGGGATATTAATGATATAACCCTAATCATCAAGTTAACTAACATATAGCAGCAAAAGTTAACTTATAACATGCTCACCAACAACATATAACATAATCATCGAGCTAACTACAAGTTGACATATAACATATTCATCAATGACATATAGCATAATCATCAAATCAACTAACATAAAACAATAAACAACAATGCATACAAGCACAAGTTGTTATCATTCATAACTATCTGACACGTGTATATGACTACATTACTAAACTAGCATCTATCATGTATGTACCCATAACATCAATAGAATGAAAGACATAAATATAACCATAATGCATATAACAATCCTTAACCTACATACCTGCGTGCCAAACATACAATACTTGTATGATGATCTGCTCTTACCCCGAAGTCCATTGTTGCAACTTCACTTTAATTTTTTGCATCTCCTACTCTATCTTAGCCAACACATTAGCATCATAAAATTTCAATATCATCATGATGACCTAATTGCATATAATTACCTCGCGATACATATGTAACCTATTATGCATGCATAACCATAACTATAAAAATGCACACACAACAACTTATAGACACTGACATGCATAACAAATGCATGTACAACCATACACTCATGACAACACATTCCACAACAACACCATCAACCTTCACATGGTGACGTCACTACAACCATGATCAACACCATGCAAATGCAACAAGCACATGGAATACAAACATAAGGAACACATATGAAACTGACATGAACGCATGACCAACACACATCGCGCATTTAGTTCGAGGGTTGAACCATGCTTTGATACCACTTTGTAACACCCTCCTCCCACATCTACCCAAGTAACCGACCAACCGGGGTAAACATGTGACGAGAGGCTACTTTGATATGATTCAACCTCCTAGGTGACCTTAAGTGGAATCGATTAAAACACATCAAACATACCTTCCACATCAGCAACAACACTCCTAGGAGCCATCCCAACCACTCAGGTATCATGCCCCTGGGTCCCACTAAGTCTTTAAGCTATTAAACCACTAGACGCTCCCATGTTATGGGCATGCCAGCGTCCAGAGAGCTCTGACGCTCCCACAAGCTTGCATGCCTACTTCTAGAGACTATTTCTAATAGACCTATGCCAGAGTCTGCGGGATTTACGACACTTTTCAAGCTCAGAATTTCGATCACTGCCTAGAACTTGCTTTAACTTCTGGAATCCATTAAACACATGATGACAAGACTAATAAGCCAAAAACTAACTCCAGGACTAGGCTTGACCATCCCAACCATGACTGACATTTTTTCAAACATATCACAAATATGTAATCTACATGTGTAAACAACATATTTAAGCATAAGGGGTCTCATACTAATTTGAGAGACATTAAGAATCATTGTCCCTTTTATCATTAGATGCATTATCATCTATTAGGTCATAGATACATTGTTCATTCATTTACAAGCAAAAACATGATGAGATCCATACATAGCCACTGTCATAAAACATATACATAACCAACATATTAGCAACATAAATACCAAGGAAATCACAACCATATGATCCACATATAAACCAGTGTAATACTCATATAATAACGAGAAACAACCTCATATTAATGATACAAAATCCAAACCCGGAATGGGACTACCACATTCCACCCGACCATAGAATGGTTGAGCCAAATCTCTCTTCAACCATTCACCCCCATGCCATATTCCAAGCATGAATGTGGGACTCAAACCAAAAGAACCAACCAGGTCATCCCAAGGCTAAACCACCTCACCCTCATCAATAGAAACCAGGCTTTACCATGATCTCCAACAAATCACTAGGCCAAAACAAGCATGGTTTCCACATAATTTCTACACCTACACCATGAGGATTTTTCATGTCTCCCAGTCTCTCGGGATTTACCGCAATCCACACTGGATCACTAGGCCCTAAACCGATACCCACTCTCCAGGATTTACTACATATCAAAACTCGAGATTACTAGGCCCAATGAAGAGCACTCCGCCTTTAGGATTTATCTCATATCCCGCCATTCACCGATCGAGGATTCATAGGCCCACCGAGGCACACAATACTTGGATTTACTGCAACCCAAACTCTGGTTCATGGATCACTAGGCCAATTGCTTTACCACAATCCACATTCTGATCCAGGGATCACTAGGCCATGTGTTCTTTCTTTTAGAGATCCACCTCACTCAACTTCGAATCCATCCGGAAATCCAACTCAACCAAAACATGAGAACCCCATCACACCATGTCTATTTGGAAATGGAAAGGCTAGGCTGAAAAACATGGTCACACCTAGACAAACCCATGACATAACAACAAAGAACCACATGCAATACCATGCATGCCAAATCTAGCAAGGAAAACACACATCAAAATCTATACCTGCAAAGAATCCTATTGTAGCTGCTTGATCCTACTCTTCCTTGCTTGCTCCTTCCTTCTTTTCCTTTCTTGATCCAATGCAAAACGTAAGCAAAAGCTTGAGCCAAAAGCCTACCAACTGATCCTCGGAATCCTTTTTATCAATGAGACCTCTATTTTCTTCAGTTTCCATTATTTTCCTTCATTTTCCTCCTCACATGCAACCTGTGACCTTTCACCTTCCTTTTCTCCTAATTTCCATTATTTTCATAAATAAATGTGCCAAAAATGCCATTTTTCCTTTCCAAAGCCTTTGTCATTTCCTTAGCCATAATAACCTAAATGAGCACCCACTATAATGTTTTTCTCACCATTAAGCTTGGAATACGTGTCCCATCATCTCTGGTCTTATATTTTTTACATGAATTTTTAACCAAGGTTATTATATTGTGCCAGGCCTGAAGAAGAATCTCATCTCTATAGCAGTTTTGGAAGATCGTGGTTATGATGTGATCTTCAACAAAGGAAAATCATTCTTGAGACACATAGCCACTGGACAGGTGAAGCAAATCAGGGTTCGTGTGAAGAACCTGTACAAGATGGATGTGGAAGATTGTGTTGTATTAAGAAGTAAGGCAAAGAAAGTGTAGAGTCATGATGTTGGTAAGCTCTGGCACAGGATATTGGGCCATTTGCATCATGGCGCCTTGAAACTTATTTGTAAAATAACCATTGGCCTCCCTAAAGGATCACTTGAGTAGCAGTATGTCTGTAAGGGTTGTACCTTGGGGAAGTATGTGAAATCCACATTCCATGAATGAGACAACAAAGAACATGCATTCTTGGAAAGAGTCCACTCTGATGTTTGTGGACCTTTCTCGATAAACTCCATTGCCATACACAAATATTTTGTTATTTTTATTGATGATTTCTCAAGGAAGTTTGGATCTTGTTCATGTGGAAGAAGGATGAGACATTCTTGAAGTTTGTAGAATTCAAGGCACTAGTTGAGAAAGAGGACCGCAAGAAGGTGAATGATCTCAGGAGCGAAAATGGAGGTGATTATGTTTCAAATGACTTCAAGGAGTTCTCTAAGAAAAAATGCATTCGAAGAGAGCTGACAACACCCCACAACCCACAGTAGAATGGGGTAACTAGGAGGAATAAGCAGACCATTGTGGGAGTAGCAAGAGTATGCTACATGACCAAGGCCTGCCACTGCATTTGCAGGCAAAGGAATGTAACAAAATAATCTACTTGCAGAACTTGAGTCCTCATCGGATTCTTGGTATGATTACACAGGAGGAGGGTTTCTCGGGGAGAAAGTTGGATGTGTCTCACTTCAAAAAATTTGGAGCCTCTGTTTACTGCCATGTCTCCAAAGATTCGAAGAAGAAACTTGAGCGAACAACATAGTTGGGAGTTTTGTGGGTTACACTGAAACTCCACGCAATTACCGAGTGTACTTACCTTCCCTCGGAATGATAGTTGTGTGAAGGGATGTAAAGTTTGATGAACAAAAAGCAATGTGGTTCTCTCTTTGGAGGGATCTTTAGATCCCACCAAAAGAGGATATTTTAGCTCCAAAGGAGGATCCTCAAGTAGCTGTGGAGCAGCCACAAATTGAGGATCAGATAGGAGGTAGAGTGGAGACATCCACTCAAGCATAACCATCCAGATAAGGTAGAAAAAGAACCATGAAAGTTGATAAATTGATGCAAGATGCGAGGGAGAATGTGGGAGCTCCTTCAAATTTGCACAAGAAAAGGAGGTCACCTTAGAGGTACACTAACTACATGGCTCTAATGATTGAGCTTGTAGAGACTAAGCCATCCTATTTCAAGGAAGTAGTTGAGCAACCAGTTTTGGTTTATGCAATGCTGGAAAAGTATGAATCCATCATGAATAGCAATGTTTGGGAAGTGGTTGCAAGACCAGCAGATTAATCAGTTGTGAGTTCGAGATGGATATTCAAGGTAAAGAATGCAGCAAATGGAATCATAGAGAAGTATAAGGCCATATTTTTGGCCAAAGGATTCTCTCAAGTTGAGGGAATTGACTATGAGGAAACATTTTCTCTTGTAGCAAGGTATTCATCCATTAGATCGATTCTTGCACTGGCTACGCAGATGGGGTAGAAGATCCACCAGATGGATGCAAAAACAACATTTATCAATGGTTTTATTGAGGAGGAGGTGTACATTGAGCAACCAGAAGGTTTTGAGACATTTGATCGGGAGTCTCATGTGTGTAGACTCAGGGGAGCATTGTATGGTCTAAAATAGGAACCCCGAGCTTGGTACACCGGGATCAACAATTATCTCACTTGTTTGGGCTTCACCAAAAGTGAAGTGGATGTGAGCCTCTATCATATATTGGTAGAAGGTAAATTGCTTATCATTGCTTTATAGGTTGATGATTTAATATTTACAGGTGATGAGTAGTTAATCAGTTGTTGCAAGGAGGACCTTGCAAGGGAATTTGAAATGAAGGACATGGGTTGCATACACTACTTCACCAAGCTAGAAGTATGGCAAGGTGATGGGGAGTTTTTTTTGTCTCAAGGAAGGTATGCCATTGATATACTACAGATATTTCACATCGAGAGTTGTACACTCATGGAGACACCTCTAGTGACCAACTGGAGGAAGGAGAATGCCACTTCAGGTGAAGAGGTGGATGCTACCATTTATCGGCAGTTAGTGGGTTCACTGATGTATCTTGTGAAAACATGACCAAAAGTGTGTTATGTAGTCAACCAGCTGAGCCAAACTATGTTTAGGCTGACAAAATTTTATTGGAAGGCAGATAAGCATGTTTTATGGTACCTCAGAGGCACTACCCAGTATGGATTATGATACAAACAAACAAAGAGAGTGAAGTTGTGTGTCTTCACAGATACACATTGGGCAAGGATTCCATCCAACCAAAAGAGTACATTAGGTGGAATTTTCAATGTCGGGTCTGCAAGGGTTTCCTGGTACAACAAGAAGTAGAGATCTACAGCGCCCAGCTCAACAAAAGTAGAATACATGGTTGTAAGTCAAGCAACATGTGAGGCAATTTGGATGAGCAAGATACTTGTGGGATTGTTTGGTCAGATGATGGATCCAACTATGATCCATTGTGATAATTAGAGTTGCATTAATCTCTCCGAGAATCTGGTATTTCATGATCGATCCAAGCATATAGATATCTAGTATCATCATTTATGGGACTGTGTGCATAGGAAGATAATTTGCTACAATACATTCTGACAGAGGAACAAGATGATGACAACTTGACAAAGGTTTTTTAAAGAGGTAAGTTCGAATTCCTTAGGTGCAGGATAAGGGTGGTTGACAATCCCTTTCTTGCTAAGAGGGAGTGTTGAGAAGTGTAGCAAGAAAGTCTCAATTTGACTTTTCTTTTGTGAAATTGAGAAAATTCGAATTTCCACATCAGCAGACAACTTGGATGCAGTTAACTTGTGTGACATGGATTTGGTCACTCAATTAGATCAGTAAATTCGAGTTAGAGGGCTTGGATTCAGTTAAACATGTGTGATTCTAAATTTTAGTAATCCAATTCAATTATATCCAGTTGTGTTCAGTTAAACTAGTTATAATGGTTAGAGGAACTAGTGGAAGGTCAGTTGTGCAGTGGGACAAGATTCTAACTCAGTGATCATCTAGTTAACTAATCAATCAACCTAAAATAACTAGTGCATGCAGATAATTTGAGTTCCTCATCTCTAGTGGATATTCCAAGGCATTGTAACAAGAAATTGTAAATTGGTTTGAGTGTACAAGTGTTGCATGTAGTCAGATGGTCAAACCTTGGGAATTGCATTATCATTTGGAGGAAAATTCCTAAAAAATAGCGGCTAATTACTCAGGATTTGTGCAAGGAAATAGGGACTCAAGCAAAGGAAGGGATCGACTAATTTTGGGTTAGAGCTTCTATTTGAGCAGAGAGATAGGTTATTCACTTGCAGGTTGAGCTCAGAGTGAGCAAGCAATTATAATACATTCTTTATTCATTTGATTAATTCAAAGAGGCTTGAGGGGTTTTTCCGAGTTGCATTCCCCTAGAAAAATATTGTGTGTGTTTTATTTCTTATTTTATGTTTGTGAATGTTGTTCTAAATTGTGAATTAAATTTTGCAGATCAGTAGAGTGGAATTGTGTCTCTTGATTTTAGATTAAATTTCTTGAGTAGTTGCAATTCTATCACCATATTTCTACATACTTCTCACAGAATTAATTAAAATCATTTGAGGTAAATTCACCTCCTCTATCTTATCTTAGAGATTTGATTCTTCGATCAATTTAATTTTCAACTAAGGCTTTAAATGAATTTAAAGTATCTAGTGGTTTTGATTTTTCTTTAATAAATGAAACCCAAACCATTCTAGTATAATCATTAATAAACAACATAAAGTATCTTTGTCCTTGCAAGGTTGGTGTTCTTGTTGGTCCACATAAATCTTGTGAATAATCTCGATTGGACTTGATGTTGAACACTCCTTTGACTTGAAGCTTACTCTTCTTTGTTTTCCATGTTGATAATATTCACAGACAACGTGTGTTGGTTTCAATATTTTGGGCATATCTCGCATTGCTTGTGCTATATCTATTTCTACAACACTGTTAAAGATAAAGTGCCCTAGCCATTTATGCCATAACAAACTCTCATATGTTTGTCTAATGTACCATTTTTCTCCTTGAATTTCATCAAGAACATATACAGTGTCAAGAACCCTTATCACTCTTTCCACTGGTCTTCCCAAATTAGTCTTCCTTACTTCACATTTTGTAGCATGAAAAGTGAGATCATAACTTTGATGGCACATTTGGCTGACACTTAAAAGGTTATGTTTGAGTCCTTTGACATACATAACATTTGTACTTTAGGTCTACCATTATCAAGGCTATGGTACTTTTCCAGCAATTCTTACGAATCCATTGTCTCCATAGGACACAATTCCTCCTTTTTTTTTTTTGAATAATAATTTTTATTTTATTTTGCACGTCAAATTTCTATTCATAGTTTCAAAAGGAAATAAATCAAAGGAAAAACACAGGTAGTCTCACCCCGACCAAGTTTTTTTACTACCGCTGAAAGCATATGACATTGAAACAAAAAACCAAAGAGAGACAATCCACAATTTCAAAGGCCATAGGCCCCAGTAAACATACAGAACATATAAAACACTTATAACCATGCTAGTTGTCAGAGGTGATGGAGTTTGGGTTGTCATGAGTTGCACCAGAAGGTGGCGAAGGACGAAAGGAGCATTGGACATTGTAGAGCCTCTACTTTACACCTACTTATCTACCGTTTTCCTCAATCTTCCCTTATCTTTCCTTATCTTTTGCCTCATTTTCACCATAAAACAACCCAGATCATTACATTAGGTGTTCTTAAGCATGATTAAGTAATTTTTGCTAATGGATGACTATTTGTTTAGTTTTGGCTTACTTACAGGCATCCTACAGCTTTCTGGTGATCCTGCAG